>JASAND010025981.1:0-13297 GCA_030248195.1 Trissonchulus latispiculum | reverse complement strand
TTGGAACATTGTTATCAGTACCTGAGGGCAATCCGGGAAGGTAAAACTGACCTGGCTGAACAGATTCTTAATGCCCCACACGGGGGCATTGCAATTCGGCTGGCCAAAGGTCTGACCCGTGACCATAGTGATCTGGCTGTCAAGCTAATGGAAGAACTAATTTCTCAGAAGTGTCAACAGTGCTTTCCATTTCGGGAATCCCTCCGGGAATCAGGGGTATCGCAACTCGTTCATTCTACGTATCCTGCAGACACATTCTGGGGATCGGGTTTGCACACATCTGATATAGCTGGTGCCCGGGCTCCTACTCTTCCGGGACTGAACATCTTTGGTAATATCCTTATGGACTCTCGACGCAACTTGAATTCCGAATCAGAATACCCAAAACCAGACATTGACATACATCATTCTGGTGATGTTGTGGTGATCCTGTATGATGGTGAGCGCCCTCCATCCAGACCCAAGCCCAAGCCTGCCCTTGGTCGTATCGGACACCCGGGTAGTGGGAAGTGTTACCTTTGCGGTAAGGGTGGTCATTCAGCTAAGCTCTGTAGACTTCGTCAATCTACCTTCACCTGTCATTCGTGTGGCTTTCCGGGCCATAAGCGCAGTCACTGTCCTATGGGCCCTTCAGGTTTCCAACCAGAACAATTTCAATCAAACGATCCCTCCAATTTCCGTCATTCCTTTCTGTCTACCTTGGTCGGACGGAGGCGTCCGTTGTTGCCTGATCCAACCGGCTGGGGCCATCAGTTTTGTGCTCCCGCAGGCGCCTGCAGCAATCCAACTTTGCCAGTTGTAGAACGTTTACACAGTCCCAACCAGCTCAGTCAATTCTCTCAACCTCAAAACCAGCCTCGTCCTCGCCCTCTTCTGTCTTGTATGGCTGAAGTCGTGCCGAATTACCACATGGCGCCTTCACAACTGTATAGTAATGTTGTAAAATATGGTTCTACTGCTTCTACTGGTAACTATTTCTGTAATTCGAATTTATCTCAGTCATCTTTTATTTAGGCCATGATAGGGTGGCCGAAAGTAGTAAGCATGTCCCTGCTGAAAAACGACCTGCTGTTCTTTCTACTGTCTTATTAAATTCTAGAAGTATTCTTAATAAAATTGATGATTTTAATTCAGAAATAATTAATGGTATGTCCCCAGACATTATTCTAATCACAGAAACCTGGCTTACCGAACAAGACCCTAGCTCCGTACTTAGATGCAACTCTTTCTTTAATGTTTTCAGATGCGATAGATCTGGGGACAGGAAGGGCGGTGGGGTAGCCACCCTGGTTAATAGGAAGTTGAAATGTTTTTGTGTAAACGTACCTAAGCATGTAGATATAGATGTTGTGTGTGTTCGCGTAAAAGGTGCCAGTGCAGATTTTCTTGTATGTAATGTTTATCGACCATCTGTTACTCTGTCTCACGTTGTATCATATTTTAGACAGCTTTTGGAGTGCATTTCTAGTTTTAACCTGCCTTTTTTGTTTGCGGGGGACTTGAATTTGCCTGGTATAGATTGGCATAAAATTACAGCACCCACAACTTATAATCAAAACGAGTTTCTAGAATTATTTCAGTCCTTTGATCTTACGCAGTTGGTTCTACAACCTACTAGGCAAACCTCAATTCTTGATCTAGTTTTTGTGAACAATCTCTCAATGGTTTCAAATATTGGTATAAACCCTCCTCTAGGCTCAAGCGATCATAATGTAGTGTCTTTTAATGTAATTTCGTCCGCAGTTGCTTCTGATTCTACTACTAATGGCAGATATTTATGGGACCGGGCTGATACATGTTCGATGTATAGACATCTTCAATCAATTAACTGGAATTATCTTTTTAGTGACAAATCTGTTGATGACATGTGGGGTATGTTTAAATCGATCAGTTTGCACTTAATACATACCTACGTTCCCTTCACGGCACGTACCGCTAAGCCTCGTAAGAAACGCAGTTATTCTAACCGGATAAAGCGGTTATTGTTGAATAAACGAAAATCTTTCAAGCAATTTAAGATACATCAGACTGAAGAGACAAAGGCTAAATACAAAAGATGCGCTAAACTTTGTACAGACGCAATCAGAAAAGAATATTTAGAAAAAGAATCTAAATTCTTGACTCACCCTAATTCTAAGCAGTTCTTTAAATTCATTAAATCAAGTCTTGCTTCTCATGATTCTGTATCTGTATTAATAGATGGGGATCGCCAAATTTCCAATCAGTCGGAAATGTCAAATGTCTTTGCAAAGCAATTCTCTTCTGTATTTGTTGTTGATGATAATAATTGCCCTAATATGCCTGATTGTACTGTGAATGGTGATAATGATAGTATTCGGAATTTATCTTCGTTTAGAATAACTCGTAAACATGTAGTTGACTCTATTGCAAAGTTGAAAATTGATTCAAGTGAAGGGCCAGATGGTCTTCCTGCTGTATTTTTCAAAAAATTTGACCAACTTTTGTCAGTTCCCTTGCAGGCTATATTCCAAAAATCTTTCGAAACTGGTGAGATACCTGGCGATTGGAAGCAAGCTACCGTGGTGCCTATATACAAAGGCAAGGGCAATAAGTCCATGGCTATTAACTACCGTCCTGTTAGTCTGACTTGTATTTGTTGTAAGCTGATGGAACGGATACTTAAAAATGCATTGCATGACTATTTCAGCAGTTTAGATCTTCTGTCCCCTCACCAGCATGGATTTATTCCTGGTCGATCTACTACAACACAGCTTTTGGAATGTCTAAGGGACTGGGTTTCGTATATTGACGATAGAGTTCCTGTAGATGCGGTATATATTGATGTAAGCAAGGCATTTGATACTGTCAGCCATTCGAAATTGCTCTTTAAATTACGACATTACAAAGTACCAAAAAATTTTCGAAATTGGATAAATTCTTTTTTGTCAAACCGTTACCAATCTGTCAAGGTCAATGGCAGACTGTCTGACCCGAGTAGAGTTTTGAGCGGAGTGCCACAAGGCAGTATTTTGGGGCCTCTTTTGTTTCTTATTTATATCAATGATGTCGTTAGTCGTGTGAAGTTTAGCCATGTAAAAATTTACGCGGACGATACTAAACTATATTTTGCTTCCAACTCAGAAATAGCCTATAATTTGCTATTGCAAGACATTAATAACGTTTTTAACTGGGCTTCGGAAAACCAGCTAAAGATTGCTTTAGAAAAATGCGTTCTCCTACACTTTGGTTTCAACAATCCAAAAAATGTATATGCGGTTAACGATATAAGGATTCCGACAGTAAATTGTGTTAAAGATCTTGGAGTTTGGGTAGATGATAAGTTAAAATTTTCGGAACACTGCTCCAAAACTGCAGTAAAAGCGATGCAAAGGTCTAATGTGGTTTTCAAGTCTTTTAGGTCTAGGGAATTGTCATTCTTGCGTGCTATGTATGTTACGTACGTACGACCCATTGTAGAGTATAATTGTGTAATTTGGAACCCATACATGAAGAAAGACATTGTAAAAATTGAAAAGGTTCAAAAACGGTTTACCAAACGCATCCCTTGTCTAAGTAGAAAATCTTATGCAGAACGTTTAAAAATTTTAAATCTGGACAGCTTAGAACTTCGTCGAGTAAAATCCGATTTATCTCAATGCTACCGCATAGTCCATGGTTTAGACAGTCTAAAGTGTTCTGACTTCTTCACTGTTAAAGAAAGTAATAGGCTTCGGGGACATAATTATATGCTTAGTACCAAAACCTGCCATCGAAACGAAAAGAAGAATTTTCTCAGTAATAGAATAGTGAATGCTTGGAACAACCTTCCGTTCGGTGTAGTTAACTCGGTCTCTCTCGATGTCTTTAAACGCTCCTTGCATTCTATTGATTTAAGTGCTTATACCAAAATATTCTAAGATTTTCCACACTGTGTGTATGTACTTCTATAATATTGTATTCCTGATTCTCTGTGTATTCTATATCAAATTGAAGCTGTTTGTCTGCTGTTATGGGCATATATATGAAATGTTATTTTGGTTATGTATATATATATTTTTTAACTCCCTGTATTCTTTTCTTAATTGACTGGGTGTACGTAAGTAGTTGTAATCTCAACTCTGTGCGTCCCTTTTCAGTAAAGTTTTTACGCTGACTGTATATAATTTGTGTGTTTTTACTGAATAAACTACTTTGTTGTTTGTTGTTGTTGTTTCTCAGACAACGCCACGCGACCCAGCCTCCCATAGGTGTAATTGGGGGGAGGGGTTTGGGGGGGAGGGTAAGGGGTTTGGGGACCCCCCACCAAAATGACAAATTTTGGCGACCCCCCCCCAGATTTTTGCTACCCCCCCCCCCAGATTTTTGGCCAAAAAGTGGCCAAAAATGGCATAAAATCGAAAACTTAGGGGGTCCCCGTCATAGGTGTAACGGAGATTTGGGTTGGGGGGCCCCCTCCATAGTTTCCTTGGGGGGGGGGGGGGGGGGGGACTGGGGAGTATCCCCCCCAAAATTTTCGACCAAATTTACCCCCTCCCAGATTTTTGGAGTATCCCTCCCCCCCCACTTTTGGCTACCCCCCGAACCCCCCCCCCCCCCCAACGATTTTTCGACCCAAAAATTTAGCTAAATTTGGTCGAAAAATGGTCATTTTTTGAAAAATTTTTCTAAAATTTTGGCCTAAAATCGCTTTAAAACGGTGCAAAAACGCCTAAAACGTTAAGAACAAGCCTTATTTTGATGAAAAAAGGGCTAAATTATATACAGAAAATTTTGCATTTTTTGGCCATTTTTTGAATTTTCTGAGGTCCGAATTTTGGGGGGGGATTCGGGGGGGGGTACTCCCCATCACATTTCGGGGGTCGACCACCAAATTTCCGCAGTTTACCCCCCCCCAACCAAATTTCCAGGGAAACTATGGCCCCCTCCCCCCGAATTTTGGGGGGGGGGCCCCTTTTTAGACCCCCCCCAAAACCCCCCCACGACCTCCCCCAAAAAAACCTCCCCCAAAAAAATTTTTCTATTTTTATGTCAAAAATCGCATTTTCAGCCATTGCTAATGCCCAAAAACATTCAACTATGAAGTAATTTTGACATTAGACAAGGGTTTAAACTCGAAAACTTGATTGCCAACATGTTTCTAAGCCTAAAATAAGGTCAATATTGAGCCAGAAAGTCCATAAAACCGTTAAAAACGTGTATTTCTCGCAATAATAAACACTTTAAGCCAAAAATTTGGACTTTTTTGAAAAATTTTGCAGAATTTACCCTAAAAATACTCAATTATTGGCCAATTTTTAGCGCCTTCGGCGCGACCCCCCCCCCCCCCCCCACCAGTTGGGGGGGGGGGGGGGGGCCCCCAAAAATTTTTGGGGGGGTTTGTAAAAATGGCTGGGGGGTTACCCCCCCCAACCCCCCCCCCCAATTACACCTATGGTCCCCCCACCCTCCGTCGGAACCCCCCCCCCCGATTTTTTGCCCAGCCACACCTATGGGAGGAGGGGGGGGGGTAGTCGCGCCGGAAGCGCGAAAAATTGGGTATTTTTAGGGTAAATTCTGCAAAACTTTTCAAAAAAGACCAAATTTTTGGCTTAAAGTGTTTACTATTGCGAGAAATACACGTTTTTAACGGTTTTATGGACTTTCTGGTTCAATATTGACCTTATTTTAGACTTAGAAACATGTTGGCAATCAAGTTTTCGAGTTTAGAAGTTAAAAACCCTGTGTAGTGTCTAATGTCAAAATTACTTCATAGTAGAATGTTTTTTGCATTAGCAATGGCTGAAAATGCGATTTTTGACACAAAAATAGAAAAACTTTTTGGGGAGGTTTGGGGGGGGGGTCGTGGGAGAATTTGGGGGGGTCTAAAAAGGGGTCCCACCCACCCAACCCAAATCCCCGTTACACCCATAGTTTCCCTGGAACTTTGGGTCTGGGGGGGGCGGGGGGGGGTAAATCTTGGCCGACCTCCGAAATGTGATGGGGGTACCCCCCCAGAATTCGGACCTCAGAAATTTCGAAAAATGGCCAAAAATGCAAAATCTTCTGTAATTTAGCCCTTTTTTCATCAAACTAAGGCTCGTTCTTAACGTTTTAGGCGTTTTTGCACCGTTTTAAAGCGATTTTAGGTCAAAATTTTAGAAAACGTTTTCAAAAAATGACCAAATTTTTCTACCAAATTTAGCTAACTTTTTGGGTCCAAAAATCGTTGGGGGGGGGGTTCGGGGGGGGGCAGCCAAAAGTTGGGGGAGGGTAAGTCAAAAAAATCTGGGGGGGGGGGGTAAAATTTGGTCAAAAATTTTGGGAATTTTGGCAGTTTTTCAATTGACCAATGATAGGTCACATTTGCGGGGGCGGGGGGGGGGTTCCTTCCTATTGGAAAAAGTGAACATATGCAATTGCGTACTAGGTATTCATTTGCGGGGGATCCACTAGGTACGCAATTGCGGGAGGGGGGGGGGGTGGGCCCTTAGCGCGCAGAGCATGGCTCAGCTGCTGATAACATAGAGTGTGACGCTTGTCACACTCTTATGTATTATGTACTCTTGATAATACAGTCACACAATGACAACCGTTGGATTGAATGGATTGAATTTTAGGATAAATTGTTCTTTACATTGAGTGTGCAAACGGTCAACGTAATTCAGCTATATATTCAGCCGCTTGTAAATTTTGATAGAAGCCACGTACAGTAGTGTTATGTACATCATTTTAAAGCGCTTTTTGTGCTCTTTCACATGGTAGAGTAAAATTTAATATATCAAGCTAAAATTAAATTTTGATTATTTGCGCATGCGCAAAGCCACGATGGTAGCTAGCCAATTGTGCGCTCTCTTAGACCAAGATTTTGTGCAGATAGTTTTCCAAACAGTCTTGCTTTCCCCAATGTTTTGTCAAGGTTGCTTAAGGTGGTGATTCCTTTTGGAGACATCAACTTTGAACCACTATTATTCATTCATTATTTGGAGTTAAGAAGTCATCTTTATATCAAAATGTAGCTTAACATTTTCTCATTTTAATGAGTACAATGAATCTAAGTTTGGCTTTTCAAAATGTTTTTCCTGTATTTTAGAAGAAGTATAATTTTTCAGATTTTTTGCAGGCTGAAGTAAATTTTTTCGCAGGACATCGGTTAGAGCATTCGATAACTCTATCAAATAGCTGGGGACCCTTATTAGTTATTGTTATATCGCTCTTCGTTATGGAGAAATAAACTAAAATGTCTGCGCAACCTGGATTTTGCCTACATTTCACTACTTTGGCAAGCCACTACTTCAGTTAGAAAGCAGCTATCGGGGCAACTAAAAAAGGGTCCCGGGGTATTTTTGTGTAGAACACATCTGCAAAGTGGCAACTCTCTAGCTTGCATACTAAATTCTGCACAATCGCTGGAAAAAATTTGGTCGTGTTTTTGCAAAAACTACATTTTTTTGTGATAGCAGCCTAAGGGATAGCAATTGTACGATGGTCATGCCTCCGATAATTGGCCTCTGCGAGACCTTTAAATCGACACCCTTAGTTAAATTTTACGGCTTTCGTAGCTCAAGAAGTAGTGGATTATTTGATTTCTGCAGAAAGGACAAGTTTTTGACGCCAAAATAAGAAAATTGGCTATATCTCACGATAGGGAAAAGCTAGAAAGTTGCTTTCAAAAGCAAAATTGTAGAGTTTACCGAGTTCTTTCGAATGGATATAGTCATAGCCATGCAGCTGCTGCCAAACGTTCAGAAATTGGCAAAAACCGCCCTGAACGCAAATGTTGAATTTTTGAAGCGCGATTGCGCAGAGGGTGTTAGAACGCTAAAACAACTTATTTTGGAAAGTTTCGTTGAATTTCATCATGGTTTACGCCGTCAATCAACAATATGTGCCCAAAAGGAATCACCACCTTAAGGTGCTGGTATTGCTTTGTGTAAATTGGACCATTCTTCATGAAAGTGGATGAAAGTTTCCAAATACATTATTTTCGTGCTCTTTATAAAATTGGGTCGAGATCGTGATTGTATTTTTTGGATTTCGAAATCCTTTGATCTTTGCCGCTTTTCCAACTTTGGCTGTCTTTTACTCGCGACGCACTCAATAGAAACTATTTTCAATTGGATTTTTAGGACCGCTAGTGTGTCAGCATTCATGTGATCTATGTGGTTTTTCAAAATTTAAAAATCGATTAAAAATACTACTTTTTGACCCAAAATTTCGGCACTGTGAATCCAGCACAAGTGAGTAACAATGAGTAAAAAAAGTCTGAGCTCCGAGCGGCTATGATATATATTGCCCCCGCAATGAATTATTAAACAATTTTCCTTTTACCTGGTTTTTGGCTATTTACACTGGTTGCGGCAAATCAATGCGGCATAGCACAACTTGTCAGAAATCAGCTGAAATAGGGAAATAGTTTAAAAATTCATTGCGGGCGCAATATGATTCGTTCCTCGAAAACCTTAGATCGTTGGATTCAGCTCAGATTACACTTTATGATTATGCTATTTTTAATCACTTTTGCTGGATTCGCATTGCCGAGATTTTGGGTCAGTAAGTGGTATTTTTCGAAAAAAACCTGTTTTCAAATTTTGAAAAACCACATAAATCACATGAATGCCGGCACGTAAGCGGTCTTGAAAATCCAACTGAAACATTTTTAATTGATTGAGTCGCAATTAATAGCCAGTCAAAGTTACAAAAGTCAAAAAGCGGCAAAGATCAAAGGTTTTTGGAAATAAAAAATGATTTCTTAAACAAAACAATTTCGCTCACTACATTTTTTGGTCAGACTTTAAATAACAATTAAAGACAATAACATAGCTTCCCGCAAAACCAAAAACAGCCATTCCGTTCCGACAAACTGTTGACAATAAGACAATAACAATCAAGTAGAAGAAAAGTGTTGAATGGGACAAAGTTTTGCCTTGATTCCGGTCCAAACAACTGTATCTTGATTTGACAATTTTGACAAATGCTGAAAATACAATGTCGAGATCACGAATTATAAGTTTTAAGGTGGTAATTCCTTTTGGAGATATCAACATTGAACCCTTTCATTCCGTGAGTTAAGAAGCCATTTTTATATCAAAATGCAGCTTAATATTTTCTCTTGCCAATCAATACAGTAAACCTAACATTAGACAACGGAAATTATTTTACTGCGTTTTCGAAGCAATTTAATTTTCCAGATTTTTCGCAGACTGAAGTAAATTTTTCCTGAGGCGTCGGCCACATCATTCAATTCCACTATCAAGTAGCTGGGGACCCTTTTTCAATTATTATGAAACCACTCTTCGTTGTAAAGAAATTAGCTAAAATGTATGCGCAACCTGGATTTTGCCTACTTTTCCTTACTTTGGCATGCGACCACTTTAGCTAGAAAGCAGCAATCGAGGCAACTAAAAAAGGGTCCTGGGTATTTTTGTGTAAAGCACGACTAGTAAGTGGCCACCCTCTAGCTTGCAGAGTAAATGCTCCACAATCGCTGGAAGAAACTTGGTCACGTTTTTGCAAAAACTACATTTTTTATGATAGCAGCGTACGGGATAGCATTTAGAAAACTACAACGCCATGAATAATCGGCGTCGACGAGACCTTCAAACGGACACCCTCAGTTTAATTTTACGGCTTGCGTAGCTCAAGAAATCAAATATTTGATTTCTGCAAACATGACAAGTTTTCAACGCCAAAATCAGAAAATCAGCTATTTCTCACTATAGAAAAAAGCTAGAAAGGTGCTTCAAAAAGCAAAAATGTAGGATTCAACAAGATCTTTCGAATGAATTATAGTTATGCAGCTACTGTCTAAAGTGTCAAAAATCGGCAAAAGCGGAGACGTCGAAGTTTTGAAGCGGGACTGCGCGGAGGGTGTTAGAGTGCTAAAAGAATGTATTTTGGAAAGTTTCATCAAATTTCATGTTGATTTGGACCGTCAACCAATAATATGCGCCCAAAAGGAATCACCAGCTTAATTGAACGTGTTGAAGGAATCTTAACTAGAGTATGAAATGGTAGAACACATTTCAATGAACCGTCGTGGTGCTAACTTGACGATGTCATCCCTGGCGTACGTTTATTATTTATGAAATCGCTCATGTAATATAAGCCGGCTTGAGTCTAAAAAGTTGGTTCTGCCTGAAGTGGTGGATCGTATCATCTGTATTATTATAATTGATTTTCTACGAATTCTTTTTTCTAATACAATTTCCGCTTTTTACTGGTTTAGTAGTTACTGTTTTTAGCGATTTTTAAGGTAATAAAGCGAATTTTAGCAATTTTTCGCTAAGTTTTTGACAATTTTTGAATTTTTGGCTAAAAATTTGCAAAAATTCAGGTAGGAGGTTGATAATTTTTAGGTTTCGGCCGACGGCAGATTTGGGGGGAGCGGTAGACACGTTTTTAGGGGGAGGGAGGGTCGATGGATGCATAGGTGAACCAGGCTACAGTTTGCCCCCTGTGAGACCCCCCCCACGGAGAGGCCAGACCCCCCTCCCCCCCTACCCGACCTCAACTACTCCCCCCCCAAGCCGAGCTCAAACCCCCCCCCCCCCTAAAATTGGGTCCAAACCAGGTAAAAAATGCAAAATTTTTGAAAAAATTTTTTGGCAATTTCTGAAAATTTTTGAAAAAATTCTAAAAAATGGCTATAAATCACATATAAAGAGCTAAAGATGGTTATTTATAGCAATTAAAAGGTAATATACGCAATTGTAAACCACAATCTGGGCTAATTTAGGCATATTTTAGCACAAATTGGTCAATTTTCAAGCCCTATTTTCGCATACGAAAACTATCGACAGAAGCTTTTGAGTATGTTTTATGTACTGTACATCGAAAAAGGAGCATTTTTAGCCAAAAAAACTTGGGTACAGTTTAGGGGGGGTCCCCCCCCCAAATTTCGGATTTTGGTGGGGTCCCCCGAGCCAAATTTGGACCTTCTACTCCCCCCCCCAACCCAAACAGGTGGTACACCTATGGATGGATGACCCCTCCATTTGGTAACGTAACGTCCCCCCGAACTGGGGGAGGGGTAGTCGCGCAGAAGGTGCGAAAAAGGGCCAATGTTTTTTGGCATTAGAAACTGCTGAAAACATAGGTGTGGCTGGGCAAAAAATCTGGGGGGGGGGGGGGTTCCGACGGAGGGTGGGGGGGGTCCGCCAAATTTCCCAAAAACCCCTAAATTTTCGATTTTTTTGCCATTTTTGGCCACTTTTTGGCCAAAAATCGGGGGGCCTAGCTAAAGTCTGAAAAATCTGGGGGGGGGGGGTCGCGAAAATTTGTCAATTTGGTGGGGGGGTGCCCCCCCCCCCCCCCCCCCCCCCCCCTAACACATCTATGGCTGAAAATGCGATTTTTGGCATACAAATTGAAAAATTTTTTGGGGGAGAGGGTCGGTGGGGTCTTGGGTGTTCTCCTGAGGGAGAGGCGTGAGGGGGACCCCCAAAAAAGTTGGTTGGGAGCAGGGGTAAAAACTTTTCTTCAAATTTGTAAGAAAAAATTTGCGATTTTGCAAAAAACGCTATTTACAACCAAAAATTACCAGTATTAAACCAATTTGGTCATTTTTTTCGAAAAAATGGAATTTTTGCGAAAAATTTCAAATTTTTCCTAATTTTTGCCCAAAATTTCGAAAATTTTGAGGGTGGGGTCTGGCAAATTTGGGTGGGCGGGCGGTGTCTGGGATTTGGCCATTTCGGGGTGGGGTCTCACAGGAAAACTTTTTTCCGAAAAAGTCTGGAAAAAATCTGAAAAACGTTTTTCCAGGAATTTTCCAGACTTTTTCCAGAGAATTTTGAGACACTTTCCAGACTTTTTCAAACTTTTTTCCAGACATTTTCCAGAGGTTTTCTAGAGATTTTCCAGACTTTTGTCCACATTTTCAAATTTTCCAGGTATTTTCCGCATCACTCAGGACTGTTTTAGGGTATTTTCCAGACATTTTCTAGACATTTTCTAGATCTTTTCTGATCACTCA
The DNA here is from genome assembly GCA_030248195.1 of Trissonchulus latispiculum. Classification (NCBI taxonomy): domain Eukaryota; kingdom Metazoa; phylum Nematoda; class Enoplea; order Enoplida; family Ironidae; genus Trissonchulus; species Trissonchulus latispiculum. Next base: position 1,383 of record JASAND010025981.1, on the reverse strand, counting down.
GCTTTACTTTCCAGACATTTTTCAGTGTTTTTCGGACACTTTCCAGGCATTTTCTAGACTTTTCCCAGACTTCTGAATCACTCCGGTTCACTTTCCAGACATTTTCCAGGTTTTTTCCAGTTATTTTCACCACTTTTTCGCATCACTCTGCATCACTTTCCAGTGATTTTCCAAATTTTCCAAATTTGGGTCTTTCCCATTATCCCCTCCCCCCAACAGCTCAATTGAAAATCCGAACATGCACAATTTGGCGGATTGAGTTGAAATTCTCTGGCTTTTGCCTAGGCAAAAATTTCTGGGGGGGAAGTCTGGGGGGAGGTCCCCCCCAGGTCTGGGGGGGGGAAGTCTGGGGGAGGTCCCCCCACAGGAAACTGGAAAAAATCTGAAAAACGTTTTTCCAGCAATTGTCCAGACTTTTTCCAGAGAATTTTGAGACACTTTCCAGACTTTTTCAAACTTTTTTCCAGACATTTTCCAGGGGTTTTCCAGAGATTTTCCAGACTTTTGTCCACATTTTCAAATTTTCCAGACTTTTTCCAGGTATTTTCCGCATCACTCAGGATTGTTTTCCGGGTATTTTCCAGACATTTTCTAGATCTTTTCTGATCACTCAGCTTTACTTTCCAGACATTTTTCAGGATTTTTTCGGACACTTTCCAGGCATTTTCTAGACTTTTCCCAGACTTCTTCTGAATCACTCCGGTCCACTTTCCAGACATTTTCCAGTTATTTTCGCCACTTTTTTTGCATCACTCTGCATCACTTTCCAGTGATTTTCCAAATTTTCCAAATTTGGGTCTTTCCCATTATCCCCTCCCCCCCCCCAAACAGCTGAATTGAAAGTCCGAAGAAGCACAATTTGGCGGATTGAGTTGAAATTAGGCAGGGGTAGGTTTTCGGACCTGCTGATTTCAAAAATGCAAAAAATTTAAAAAGACTTTTGAAATTTAAAATTTTAGTTGGTAAAGACTGACCAAGGGGATCAAAATATTTTCGTCTTCGATTTTGCTCAAAAGTCGTATATAGGGGTTTTCGGAGTAGCTGAACACGAATCTGAAGTCAGTTTTTGGATTCAGCCTTTCTTTAGCTTAATATAAGCTAAACATGTAAGCTTAAGATGAAGCTTATCCTGAGCTAACGAAAAGCTGCATCCAAAAACGGACTTCAGATTCGTGTCCAACGACCAAGAAAACCTCTAGATATACATATACAACTTTTGAGCAACAGCGAAGAAAAAATCTTTTTGATCCCCTTGGTCCCCCTGTAAAGTTGGAAGTGTTGGGGCAACCAAACTTTACGGGTGGAAACTGTGCGCGTATGGAAACGGCGAACCTGGAGGAGACTTATGTTCCAGTCGACCTGGGCAGATCTCGCCAAGAACTA
>JASAND010025979.1:0-34471 GCA_030248195.1 Trissonchulus latispiculum | reverse complement strand
AAAGTTGGTCAAAAAATTTGGGGGGATACCCCCCCAAAAAGGAAACTATGCCAGACGCCCTGGGTTTTCATTACTGGGAGGCGGGGTGAGGGCGTCCCCCCCCCCCCACTTTTCGGGTCCCCCACCACTTTTCGGGTCCCCACTCGACCCCTTCCCCCGACTTTTTTGGGCTTCCCCCTCTCACTATAGGGTGCCCATGCCCAGAAAATGCCGGATTTTAAGGATTTTTGGTCAAAATTTTCAAAAATTTTCCGACTTTGACAGAATTTTTTAGTCAAAAATAGTCTATTTTGGTACTCAAACTTGATTTTTGAGCACTTTTAAGCAGTTATAGCAGTATATGTAGAAGACAGCCTGTTTTTACTGCATTTTTGGCATTTCTGGGTCACTTTGGATCCCCCCCCCCTTTTTGGTCTTCCCCCCACTAGTGGGCCCCCACTTCCCCCCCCCACTTTTTTCGCCCAGAGAAAACCCAGACCCCTGTCCGTCCACCCGGCCTCGACTACTCTCCCCGAGCCGAGCTCAGACCCCCTCCCCCCCTAAAGCTGGTCCAAACCAATTAAACAAGAAGACTCCCCAAAGAAGGAGTATGGTTCTGCAGCTGAGCAATGCTGTGTTGTTGTTGTTGTTGTTGTTGTATTTCCTAGATCGTCTGGAAGGATCCCAATATGATTGGAGAGGTTAATACCTCCACACACCCTTGAGGAACTCCAGGACCGCCCGAGTCTCCTCCGAAAGGACCGAGATGGTGGGGTTGGGGCTCAAGTTGCCGAGTGCATATGCCGTATGGGGCGGACAATGGATAAAAAGATGGAGGATATCTTCTAGGCACATCTGCCTGTGGCAGCCACAAAGCCAATTTTTGCCGCTTCATCGGCCAGCTCATTTCCGTTGATTCCTGTGTGCGATGACAACCACTGGAATGTGAAATAGATGCTCCGTTCGTCCAGCTGATGCAAGACTTTCCAGATTTCGAAAATTAGTTTGCTTCCGTCTCCTCGTAGGTGGCAGGATTGCAGCTTCATGATCCGAGATATGGAGTCAGAGCGGATTCTGATCTCTGGCCATTCGGGTTTCCGCTTGGTTTTGATCCATCGGAGGCCTTCTAAGACGGCAATGAATTTTGCTATAAAGCTAAAGCAACAGCTTCCAGAGGCTGTCAGGATCCGATGGACTTCCGTACCACCAGGCGTCGTAATGACTGCAGCAGAACCTCCATTTTTGGTCCCTTCACTGACCGATCCGTCGGTCCAAATGACTATTTGCGGTTCCAGCGGAGCCGCCAGAGTGGCCATAGTGGAGGCAACCAGTTGGCGGTTTGAGTTCTTTCCTGACCCGTCGAGGAGGTTTGCGTTCAGCGTGACAGACGGAGTTGACCATGGTGGAAGGGTTGGTAGTTCCAGGGGCTTTCGGTTCAGATCAGCAAGGCCACGGCTTTCACTTATCTGTGACTCAATGGAGCCGTCTCCTGGAAGGTTGGGATTTTAGTCTCTGCTCCACTACGATTTCCGCAGTCCGGCCGCGGGGGTTTTCAGGTGGAAGCCGGAGTGATTTTTCATAGGCACAGGCGACTAATTCATTGGATCTGATTTTCACTGATGGCAAGTTTGCTTCGATCCGGAACGTAGTCAGCCGGGCTTCCGGCCAGGCAACCTGTGATCACTCTGGCAGCTGAGTTTTGGGAGGCCTCCAGCTTCACTTCGTTTGATTTAGAGATCGAAGGAAACCATGCGGCCAACGCATATTCAAGGATCGATCTGATCTAGGCTGTATACATGCATCTGAGGTCCTCCTATCCTGGCCCCCAGGCTCGGCTGGCCACGGCTCTCAGGGCAGCAGTTCGTTGTCGCATCCGTTGTCTGAGGTCAGTGATGTGGGGTGAAGGATAGGTTCCAGTCAAATTTAACCCCTAAAAGACGGGGTTTTTATCATGCGGTATACGTTTTCCGCAGATCTGAAGGGCTGGGGCGTGGCTGGCTTCTGTGTTGTGAGTAGAAAAGATGCAGCACTGGCATTTGTCGGCATTTATACGGGCTTCATTCTTCACGGCCCATTTCGAGATGGCGTCCAGTGCCTTCTGGAGAAGCTCTTCTGCCTTCTTGATGTTGGGGTCCAGAGGTCCAGATAGCCACGTCGTCAGCATAGATGCTAGCACTGACGCCCTCTGGAATTTCCTTCAGGATATCATCTACATAGACCAGGAATCATCTACATAGACCAGGAACAGGAGTGACGACAGTACAGATCCTTGAGGAACTCCCTGGTAGAATAGCTTCGGGTCACTGGTGGATGTTGTTCAGCCGGACTCTACCCTTGCGATGGAACAGAAAGCTTCTGATCCATCTGACCATATGGAGAGGAACCTGTTTCTCAATCAGTTTCCAGATGATTCGGTCCTGGATAGCGGTATCGAAGGCCCTGGGGAAGTCAATCATGGCCAGTACGGTCCTCTTTGCTGGCGGGTGTTTCTGGAAGCCGTCAGCCGTTTCTTGAGTGATTCTGACAATTTGGTCTTCGGTACTTCGTAGGGCTCTGAATCCCGCTTGCTCCTGGCAGAGGCCTCCAGTGGATTCTGGGAGGTGCTGCAGTCTTGCCTTCACCAGCGTTAACATCAGTTTGCAGACACAGCTAGTGAGGCTGATTGGACGGTAGGAGGCCGTTTGGTCCAGCGGTTTCCCCTTTGTGGATTAGGATAATGTCCGCTTCTCTCCAGCTTTGTGGGGTTACCCCAGATTTCCAGGATTCGTTGAACACTTTCAGCAGGAATTCCCTGGCAGAGAAGGGAAGGTTCTTCAGCATTTCGTTACTTATACCGTCCCTTCCGGGCATTTTTTCGTTCTTCAATCGGCTGATAGGGCAAGTTCCAGCTCCATCATGGTGAAGGTTGAGCTGGCTGGGTGCTGTGGCTGAGTTGCATCCAGACGGCGTAAGCGCTGTCTGATCTGAATGCGGATTCTTTCTGCTGATGGCTTGACGTAGCGACGGACGAGTACTGTCGGATGAAGGCCCTTGCCTTTTTCTTTTTGTTTGATTTGTTTGATTTGTTTGCCATTGGAATGGATCACCTGATTCGGATTTGATTTTAGCAATTTTGCCGTCGATCGAGTGATCTTGGGTCTGTTGGGGCGTTGAGGGTGGATGCGAAGCTTCTCCAGCTGTCTGTCTTTAGAGATCTGATGAGGGCAACAGCTTTCCATTTAGCGGAATCCATTGCTGCCTTCCAGCATCGTCGACACTAGCTCTTTCTCGAAGGGCACGGCATTTCTGTATGGCGTCCTCCGCCTTCCTGGCACCACCAGCGGGCCCGTTTCACCACATTCCCCGTTGGAATGCTTCTCCTGGCATCTGAGATGATAACATCAGTCAGATACTTGGATGCTTGTAGGGTGCCAACGGCAGCAGGTTCAGGGGCGTCATCCATGCTTTGCTGGAGCAAAAATTCCTGAAATTGTTCCAGTTAGCCTTCCTAAAAGGCCCACTTCGGTGGGCCCCGGGCGCCAGGGGTTACCAGGCACAGATGGGAGGGTGAGAGTGGTGAGGATTGGTTGCTGGTCCGACTGTGTTGTCTGCTGTACCTCCCACGTCACGGACAGGGCGAGGGCCGATTTGCAGATGGTGAGGTCCAAGTGCTGTGGGGCCTTCCCGCGGGTTGGCACCCAGACGAGTGGGACAGCCATTGTTGAGCACCACCATGTCTTCAGTAGCCAGCCATTCGTCAACCAAATCTCCGAGATCGTCGGGTTGGTTTCTGTTTTTCCACGTAGGGGAGTGGGCGTTCAGATCTCCCCGATAATGCTGTTCCGGTCTGAGGGGACGGCCGCTGGATCGAAATTTTGGGTCCGCTGTTCTTCTGTCTGGCGCTGAATAGGAGGCACGTACACACTGGTCAAGGTGTATTCAGCTCCCTTCAGGTATATTCTGACCTCCACTGTATCCATCGACTGGTCAGCCGCAGCAGTCAGAGTTCTCGAGGTCCGCGAATAGGTGATAGTATCCTTGATTAGGATACCGACTCCACCGCCCTTGACTCCGCCTCTGCCTCGAGCCTGCCGCCTGTGCTGCCATTCTGCGTTATATCCTTTGAACGATGGCGTCGCGTTTCCCTGCAAGTGAGTTTCTTGCAGCAACGCAATATCAATGTTCTGGTCCGCCAAGGTCTTCTCAATCCATTCCTTCTTCGCCCTGAAACCCCCAGCGTTCCACAGCCAGATTTTCAGCTGCTTTCTGGCCAGCGGGTCCGGGGCTGGTCGAGGTCTGGCTGTGGGAGGGATACGCGTCGCAGCTGTACCAGCAGCTGCAGCGGCCTGTGAGGTAGTAGCAGCCAGCAGGGGAATGGGTGAGGCAGCTGGAGAGGGAGGAGTGGCAGGGGGCGGAGGGGGCGGGAGACAATGCGCACACTTCCAGGAATATTGGTCGTAGCCACGGAATGAGGATAGGCCGGAACACGGCCTCAGATGCACTCAGCCGCCACAGGCGGTGCATCCTACACAGTTCTTGGGGGCATTTCGGTTACAGATGGGACACGGCCAGATAGGGCCAGGGTTTCGTTCTACATCGCCGGCGCACAGCAGTAGGAGACCCCAGTATACCGGCTTACCGGGGTCTCCTACCAAAAACCCGGCTGAAAGGCACCATGATGGGTCCAAAGGAGGGGCCTCCGGAATAGCAGTAGGAGTAGGACCACAAGGGGGCAGGTAACGAGAGCCTTTTATTGCCCTCTTCCCGGGGGAACCAACCAGGGAATCCCAGGGAGGGTTTCTGCCTCACCACCACGGCAAGGCGCTTCTCCAGGTGCAGCTGAGCAATGCTCACTTTATCTATCTTTATCATTGGGGTCGCGGTAGCATATTAGCATTTTACATGCTTGTCTTATTCTTAATTTACAACCGACAATATTTAGCATTTTACATGTTCCATGTTGACTCATATTCCTTTCTTTGCTCTTTAGCAGCATTTTTATTTCTTGTATAATATATGATGTCGAAGTTCGTTGCACCAGTAGTTGCACTTGCATTGTGTCCTGTAACCCCTATCCCGCCATTTCGAAAAACTAAAACATTTTGACTAATTTTACCTTGAATTGCATTGTTACAAGATATTCTCAACAACGACCCTTTCTAAGTTTTGTAGCCCATTTTTCATATAGAGGTGACTAAGAACCAGAATCGTCTGCAAAATAAGGATCAGCTTCATAATGATAATCTGACTTCAGAGTCGGATTTAGGGGGTAGTAGTATATACTCAGCAGGACGTGTATCATTGCAGTTTGAGCGGCTACTTGAGCGGCTACACCTTATTTATCCTGCTGAGCGGCTACTAGTGAATGGCTTCCCCTGCGGCTACATTGCGTAGATATGTGCATCTAGTGCCTGCTAGAGAGTGACTTAACTTGCTATATTTAGTAATTACATGAGCGGCTACACCTTATTTATCCTGCTGAACGGCTACTAGTGAATGGCTTCCCCTGCGGCTACATTGCGCAGATATGTTTGTATATAGTGGCTACTAGCGAGTGGCTTCGCCTGCCAAATTTGGTAACTACTTGAGCGGTACACTTTGTATGTCCTGCAGAGCGACTACCCCTGTTTATCTTGCGGAGCAGTTACTGGAGGGTATTTCCTCTTGTAGATACATGTGGTAAGCTACTTGAGCGGCTCGACCTCTTTGAGCTAGAGAAGATTTTCATAGTAGATGTTGCATTCAGCACCTCCTCAAGAGTCATTCTGGTGGCTGCTAGGTGTCGGTTGGTGGCCTCTCATGTTTAGTTAATACAAAGACCAGTTTCTCCAGACACTGTTATGTTACAACTGTTACATCTGCTACTACCACTAACGTGCTTAGCTTAACTAAAGTTAACAATTTTGCTAATTTATATGTGAACCCCTTTTTGAAGTGAATTTCGGTTCAACGTTATTTTTCCATCTTTAGTTTCATTGAACAGTTAGCGTTTTACAGTCGAAAGTCCTTTAGTGGAATACTTTGGTTTCGCTTCGTCATCGTCCTTCCATCCGAAATATGTTTTACTACAGAGAGCTATCATTCCGTCAGCTGTCCACTCCAATATAAAGAGGCCTGGGGTACGCTGATCATGCTCGTTGAGTGCTAGATATTTACTACTAAGCTCATCATGTTTTTGCTCTTGTCCGGCTTTTGTTACAATCTCTTGAATCGACTTTTCTGTTATCGCGAAGTAGAGGGAATCAGTGTCCATTTGGATTAGTTCAAAATCATTGGGAATCACACGCTTCAAAAAGTCATAGTAGAATTGGAGCATTTGTTTCTTTGCATGTGAGTGAACAAAGAAAGCAATTAAGTTTGGTAATTTGAATACAACTTCTTTCTTCGCCATAGAAACTTCGTAAACTCCATCTGATATCTCTTCCTTCCCTCGAAATCTTCCGTCATTGGTTAAGATACAAGCTTCCCGCTCAGTCGAGAAATACACACCTTCGTGCTTCTCAACATCCATACAACACTTTCCATAGTATGAATTACCAAGTAGTTTCCAAAGTTCACCCTTCATCTTTAGCGCCGGATCCCTGTCGGCATTTCGTCGGTGCTGAGCTATTTCTTCTTTTAGATCGGCAAAAACTTTTTCACCTTTTTCAAATTCAATTGCTTGATAGATTCTTGTTACAACCAAGCCTAAGTCCATGTAATACTTCAACAGAGGTGTTGCAAGAAGAAGTTTGTCACCAAAGTAGCTGGAGATTAACGATCTGCGAGGTTTCTTTAAAATACCTTCTTTTATAGCATATTCTTTCATGGTAGGTCCAATGTCTTCTATGTCAATATCTACGTTTTTAAAAATTGGAGGGAATTCTTGGAAAAACTTTCTCGCTTCAGCATCCCAGCAAGGTACTTGAATGTCTACTTCCACCAAACCAAAGAATTTCTCTTGTTTAACCCTATTCAACAAATTAGCAACAGTCGATGAAACTTCTCTTGACCATTTGTCCTTGGACCAACCGACGCATTGCTTGATTTCATCCTTGTAGTAGGGATGAAACTCGCATTCATACATTCTGATATATTTGGCATTTTGAGTCATCAGAAATGCTTCCATTTCTTCTGTTCGTTGAGCGCGTTCTCTTTTTAACTCGGGATCCATATTTGCTGTCAATGAGCAATCATGGCTGTGATAAAAACATCCGTGGAATTGTAGAATAACTGGAGAATCGTATAAAGAACAGTAAGGGATATATCCGTCAACTCTGTATTTAGATTTTCCTTTCTCAAAAATTTTCTGGCCTCCATTGAAGGCATGTTGTATCCACACAATTTCATCAATTCCAGTAGAACGTTTTATAGCAGCTCCAATATCGCGGGATTGAAGGTTTAGAAACCATAGCTCTTTACGGAAACAGTCATAACTGAATGCCGTACGAAAGACCTTATTCATATTGACCTTGATGGTGCTTTAAAATTGATGTTTCTCTAAAGCCAGTGTTCACTTCTTGCGGTTTTCAACGATTTTCCATCTATCTTATGCCCAATATCACTTTCAGATGAGGGCTTCCAGATACTGAATAATCCTGTTGGCATTTCTTCACACATCGAAAATAGATATAGCGCATTTGCGTCATACCCTAAGATTGATTTCACAGTTTTATCACCAATGAAAGTTTTTCCAGCTACATGCATCCTGTTGAATACAATAGAGGGTCCGCCGACAAAGTTTTCTCGAACTAGATGTTGTAAGTAGCCGGTTTCATCATTCCACAAAGCAAATATTGTAGTGCACGGTACGCGTCTTGCTAAGTCTCGAAAAGCGACGCCAGGCAGAGACACGGCTTCTTTGAATATATCAATTCCCACGTCGTAAAACAAATGCCATATCTTATCAACTGCCTCCAAAAATGGAACAACGTCTAGGTTATTGTACCAGATCAGCATGTCTCTCATAGTTCTGAAGCTTTCATTAAGCCAAATTTGTTCCATTTCTTTGTACTCGCTATCAGTTAGTTCTGTCATTTTCAATGACGACTTGAATGCATCTTTAGGTGGAAGTTTGTTGTCTTCGAGCTGGCTTAGTGATGTGAACCACTCGTACGGCCACCAACCTTTTCGCTGTTCTACTTGGAACGACTTTAGAAAAGCGGCATAACTAGTTCCAGCTGCTAAATAGTTCGCCATATCCAGAAATAACAAAGTAGGAGTACCAACGGTTAAGTATGAACGACCTTTCTTTATTGGTGAATAAACGGGCTCGTTCTTTCTATGAGTCTTCAACGTTCTCAAAAGTTGCTGGTGATTTTCAGCTTTATTTCGAACAAAGTTGTAAACTTCCCCGTAGTGCTGTAGCATGTTTTCTTTGGCTGCAGCACTAATTGATCTAACGTAGTCGAGCATGTTCGCAACTAATTCCATTGGATTACCACTACTTACGAAACACCGTGGCATATCAAATCCACGAACGTTAGAAGTAACACTGACTGATGCTGGGATCAAGGTTTTGATTAACTTGAGTTTTCCCGAAGTCGATGTTTCGTTTAAGTCCTGGAAGTATGCTTCAAAATCATAAGTACATCGATAGCAGTACGCATAGTCAGGTACCTTGAGACTTTCTTCCCTTAAAATATCCAGGACTATTTTAGCTCTTCCCCAGCCACAACCAGGATAGACTCGTCTTGAGGTTCCGCCATTACAAATAGCTTCGTGCTGGCAGTTATCATTTCTTCTGTTGAAGAATTTATCGCATTTATTACATCTCCAAGCTTTACAATATTGTTTGATATCTGTAATTAGCGAAAAATGGTCTTGGTACAAATTCAAGTATAATGTTTTCTCGAAATCGGTAACTGGTCTATAGAGCAATTCTGCAAACGTATGCTGCTTCGCTGAAGGCTCTTGAAGAACAAGATGATCTGCTTCCGTTGATTTCTCTCCGTCTTCTCCGTTTATTAGATTACTCGTCTTCCCTTGACAACTTTTACTTTCTAGCATAGTTCGCTCATACGCGTCGTCCATGTCTTCTCTATCGGTTTCTTCAGCTTCGTTATTAATATACGGAGTTAGATGTCTTGGCGATTCTGGTAATTCATTATCCGAACATTTTGCACCCTCATAGCTGTCTTCGTCTTGACTATATAAGTAAAATGGATCGATGTTAGGGGATTCTGCCTTGTTCAGTATTTTAAGCAGATCTTGTGAAGAATCGTGATTGTTTCTGTCTTCACCAGTCTGCTTCTGCTCTGCTTCATTGACACAATCAGATACCTTCTCATTTCGGTTCCTGCGCTTTCTGAGAGCATATACGAATACATTCAATTTGAATAGTTTGCACAACTGTGGCATGTCACTCAATGCTACGCCGCAGAAGTCATCAGCCATGCCTATGAAGTCTACCATTTTGCACCATTTGCGGTATAGATTACTAGTTGCATCTTCTACATTTCTATTAGCATGGAGAAATGTAGCCAAGCATCTGAAAAAGCATTTTCTGTCATCGAAGGAAGCATGAGTTCCTCTTGTCATAGATTTGATTGCTTTGTGGTTCTTAATGTAATCCGGTAGTTGAACCGGTGCTCCAATGGGGAAATCATTTAGACGATCTACTATTATTGTCAGATTGGTAACACGCTCCACTGTGAATTTGGTATTGGACCGCTGTTGCTTAGCCCATTCCAATATGTCAATTATGTCAATTTTCTCCATCAAGTTGTCAAAATCTGTCCGATCAGCAATAGTAATTGGGGCGTCAAGCAACTGAGTATTGTAACTCGCATAAAAGTACACAAGATCATCAGTTGTTATGTGACGCAAAATGAACCCTGCCGTGATCGTCCATTTCGCTGCACATTTTTGTCTGGCAAAGGTTTCCTCCATATACTTCTTAATTTCCTTTAGGTCCATGTTGAGTAATTGGTAGTTGTATCGAGCTTGATGTTTTGGAGCATCTGTTCGATGATGATGGGTACGTATATGGGACCAGTTCTTGGAATAAATCATATCCAGTTCATTAAGCTTGTCAGGCGAAGTATTAAAGTCTGTGATTTCTTCATTAGAGGTCCCGTCTTCGGTTGACGCCTGCGAAGATTCGATAGACATGTCTTCAAATCCTGGTATCTTTTCGTTGGGAGTATCTGTGATGACTGCCTTTCGCTTTTGCTGAGGTTGGCTAGGACCTGGTCCATGGATTCTGTTAACATGGCCATTAAGATTTTCTTTCCGACTGAATTCCTCGCCGCAGTAATCACACTTGTATTTGTCAGCTCCGTGCTTCTCCTCCAGATGTCGTTTGTAAGCATAGTGTGTTGTAAATCGTTGATAGCAATGTCCACACTCTAGTCTCACCTGAAACAAATAAAGCAGAGCAGTATAAACTAATGTACGCTACATCTAAGCAGAAAATTCAGTGTATCCTTGGAAAGGCCTTCACGAAATGATCGAGTAATCGCAATCAACTTTTGGGAATGTCTTTCACGCTTATTTATTCATGATTTGTTTCCAAAGAGAGAGATGGCATGTCTGCCTAGTTGAAGCAAATGAAAATAGTGTATACATTGTGGCATAGTAGTCAGTTGAAGTTGATTAATTTCCATTTATTCCCGCTTGTACACTTTGTCCGAGTCAGGTGTCTCTTCTAGGTTTGATTATGTCAAATTCAGTAACATATTATTTAAGGTCAGTTTTCATACCGGAGTGTACTTACCATTTTACTTCGCCCACTGCCAGCTTGACAATCCATCCTGCCTTCTTCAGTGTCACTTAACATTGTACAAGATCGTTTATGTCGATAGAGGCTATCCTTTCTTGTGAAGTCTTGTCCACAGTCCTTACATTGAACAGAATTCTCGTTATCCTCATGAATCCGTCTATGTCTGATTAGACTTGGTCGGTGCTTGAATGCTCTTTTGCATACACCACAGACAAATTTCATTGTTGATGTCCCTGAAATGGAGTGTTGTTTGTTAATGATTATATGAAGTTTTGCTTGTTCCTTTTATTAATTTCTCATGGTTCACTCGACACAATACTGCTCAGGTTGATCAGTAAAAATATTGATATAGACGACCAGCCTATGGCGCTAGTTAGAACTTCCGATCTTACGGTCAGTGGTTAGATCCCCAGAGACCACAAAACATTCTTGAGTGTAGCCAACCCAACGGGTTATCCTTAGCTTGTCGGTAAATCTCTACTACTACGGCTGAAGATGAAGTGAGTTAGTGAGTTACTAGGAGCTACCACGAGCGTACTAGGAGCACGTGAGGAGCCTGCTAGACGCAACAGATGATCAAGGTAGGAGCGAGTAAGGATCAGGAAATATGCGAGGAAGAATTGACTAGGAAGGGCTTTTAGTCGCAAACTCAGAGCCCAGCTACGGTATATAATCTTCTGTTTGTCCTCGGTTGTTTCTTGGATTGTTTTCTGTTGATTTTTCTCTGTATACTGATTACTGACTTCTGTTTCTGTTGGCCTGAAGCTTGCATCCTGAAGCACGAGGGAGATAAAAAGCAAACTTGGAGAATGTCTCAGAGCGAATACAGAGCTCTCGGAGCCAGTAAGTGCACTCGTAGCTCGGAGCAAGTAAGAGCAACCTTTGAGAGAATTAGAAGCATAGCCAGGATGCAGTTTAAGTCAAACTTTGATTCAAACAATTGAAGCAACCAACAAATGACAACAAACAACAACTACAACAACAACAACAACAACAACAATGGTGGCGGAAACTGTCATCTCTAACAGCAAGACGGTCGCGCTTACAGCTTTCTAATGATATTCCTTGCACGACTATTAATTGGATTTGCTTCTTTATGGGTACTCCTTTGAGATGTGAAGAGTAAAACTGCCACATAGCTCAGGTAGCACTGGCCTAGGCTTGTGCAGGTTTACTGATTACCCTTATCATAAAATTAGCTCTATCAGTCAACCGTAACTCGAGGTAGATAGGGGAACAAGAGCTTTTGGCAATAATTGTGCGAATTTATAAACAGAACAAGAACAGTGGTTTTGAATCTATTAAAGATGGGCTTGTGATATCTCACTTATAGATGCAATTCAACTATTCATCACATAAATCCCATGCATTCGAATAATACAATGTTACGTAATAATCTAGTTTACTATTACTGGTTTTACAATCTCTTCCCCTCACCAGTTCTTCATGGTACTTGTAAATCGCTTTATCTTGCGAACATTCCAATTTTACCATCTGAAAGTGTGTGGAAAATTACAATCTTTTCAAAACCTTTTGGCCCTTTCCGGCTCTCCCTTCGCCGGTGGGTTTTTCCACACCAGATCTCCCTCTGAATGGCCCTCGCCGGTTGGGTTTGGACTGTTAGATTTCTTTGGGTTTATGTCTGGGAGATGGTTCGAAATTTCACGAAAACTGTCGTTGTGTTATTTTTCTGGACAGGCTAACGATCGCTTACGGCAGTCTGTAAAACGTAAAGTCGAAAATAGTCCGTTCCCACGCATACCCACTAAGCTTTATCCCATACTTTAAATTTATTAACCTTTCGACTTTTCCGTTGTTTCGGATTATAGACGGCCGTAAGGTGGTACAGATGTCGTTCTGTGCAGAAATTGCATTTCTTGTTATCCGTTACTAAATCAGGATGAATCCCCATCTCTGAAAACATCTTCCAGCCCGAACGATCCTTTGCTGTTGGTGACGTATACTTCGGGAAGTTGCTGTAGTTATCCAGAGTACAACGATGTAGTTCTTGTTCTTCGGTGCCGTAGAAAACGGCCCTGTTATCGATTACATCCCAAGTTCCTTTGCGGTGGCAGCTGTTTGTTTGAAAGAGGTGCGAACTCCGAGGACTTCTCACTTAGTTGGCAACCATGCAGTTTTGACAAATTTCTACGGTTTGGTTAATCGTGGCCACCAATAACAACTCCTTAATTCCTCTTCATTCTATATCCTGTACCGGATGTCTTTTCGACACATTCTGGATAAGTGATTGGCATGATTTTCTCGTGGTTCCAGATAGGAAGCCGTCATCCAAGTTGAAGTTTAATTGTGATTGTTGATTATTTTGTTTTGTTTCCTTCTTTGTTCTATTTAATCTCGATACAGGGTCTATTATTTCTTCCTGGATTTTCAAAACTTACCATCTTTCTGGTTAGGTACATTCCGAGATTTCTTGGACATCTTTGGGAGAAAGTTTCGTATGTTTCTTTAAGCTGAGTTCAATAGTACACGTTGCTATATTTTTGGTCTAAGCCACAACGCATCGCAGAGTCATTCTGTTTTTCCCTTTATAACTTGCATTGTAAAGTCAAAAGGGAAAGGCGGTCTCTCCATCTCTGAAATTGTTCGATTTGGTTTTGCCGTCCTGTCGTGTTAGCAGTGAGGCAAACGAGTGATCACATCTAGAATAATGGTCTTCCTAACAAAAATTTTCAAATTTTTCACACACCAAACTACTGCGAGTCTTCTACATTCACGGCAAATCCTTTCATGCCGCAGTGTGACTGGCAAAGCAATTGGCCTTCCTTCCCTTTTTGTACTTGTGAAGTACTCCCCTAGTCCCGTTCTACCTGTCGTTAGTTAGTATTGTTGTCAGGAGGGGTTGAAATGGAATTTTTCAAGTAGTTCTGACATATAATGACATATCCCAAGGACAGTACGAATTGTCGTCGACTACATGAACTGATTGCACAAACCTTTGTATGAACCTTTGGTTTCGAAGAGACCAAATGGGTACAACTTCTTTAGTGAAGCTTAGAATGTTGTTGTTAGGCTTTTTCAATTGATGTGTTGAAAATGCTTCAGTATGCTGAATTCGGCATAGTTGAGATGTCTGACTGCGAATCTATGTCTGCTGTCCAATTCATTTCTCCTGTTTTCGTGCGAAGTGAGAGGGTGACTTTGAATTCAGGTAAAGGTCTTCGGAAATCCGTAGAAGTAGTTATGGCGCAGGATAGGTTGTTTGTAGATGCTTTGTATGTTAGGCTGACTGAAGGGTATTCATCTTCATTAGAGACGTTGACGTTATCTTCTGTAAGAGGGCTATCAGCTGTAGCTGATATTTGATTGGCTGTGTAGTTGGATCTGCTCGAACGACAGACATTGCCGAAGTGACCATATTTTTTGCACTTATGACATTGGTTGCCCCAGGCCGGGCAAGTTGGTCCTTTGTTATGCCCCCTTTGGTTGCAATTGGGACATGTTGTTTGTTGTGTGTATCTGTTTGGTTGTTGTCTCCGTAGGGAGGGTCGGGTAATGTTGGTTTCGGTTTTGTTTATTGCTGTTATTGTGGCGTGTTGAAGGGCTTTGCTGTCTTTTACTGCTGATTCGTGTGTTATAAATAGTTTGGAGATCTTGTCAAGACAGAGCTGATCGTCTTCTGGCATCATCATTACCTTTTGCATCAGTTTTTGATCTCCACTGCCCCATACTAGTTGTTCGCATATTTGGGTGTCTTCATAGTCACCATACTTTGCATGAGCTGCGATCTGACGAGGGGCAATTAAATATTCTTCGTATGTTTCTGATGGCAGTTTTGTACGCGATCTTAGTTCCATGCGAGCTCGGAATGGATTCAAAGGCTTCTCGAAGACCGATTGACAGAGATTGGAAAATTCTTCCCACGTGGCCTGCTCAACGTCACGGGAGTAATAATCTTTGCCAGCTGGTTTTGTAGTATTATGGAGGATCAGTCGTTGTCCTTCTTGGCCTAGCAGTTCAAACAGCATATCGTTTTTGTCTATATCTTGCAGTCGTCTGGCTGCTGGTCTGTTTGATTCAACGCGTCGAACATAAGTTCTGAATAATGTGAACCACTCATTCCACGGTCGTGGAGGTAGGCTAGGTGATTCCAAAAACTCTGGTGGGATTTTAACAGTTGCTGCCGTCATCGATGAAGTCTGTTAGACACGCAGCGCCAGTTGTGATATCTCACTTATAGATGCAATTCAACTATTCATCACATGAACATCCCATGCATATACGATATACATACAATCGTAATGATCGTAATGACAATCTAGAGTTGGAATAATCTAATTACTGGTTTTAGCTATATCAGGGCTGAACTGAAACTCGAATATAAAAACTGAAGCTTTGTTAAGCTGGTGATTACTTTTTAGCGTGTATTTCAAGATTACAATCCAAACAAGTTGAAATTTAACGAAAACAAAATTGCATAGTTATCACTAACGATCTCGCCCATCCCAAATTTTAGCTATCGAAAGCATCACTTTGACTTCTTCCTATAACCAGATATATACAGCCAATTTCCTAATTTTAGTGTCCAAAATCCGTCATGGTAGCTTAAATCAGGCTATTCTATTCAGCATTTATGCAACATTAAACCAAGGCGCCAGTTTGAAGGCTCGCAGAAACTAAGGGTTCACTAAACTAACGATCACTTTCCAATAACCAGGCTAAAATTTTGGCAATGCAGTTTTTGTCAAAATGTTACTCAACCCAAAAATACTTCGAGACCGATGTTTAGATTCTCCGACTGCTGTTTCATAATGTGGTCTGTGCAATATTAGAGAAAAGCATGCAAAATTCAGGTTGTGCACTCTACTTGAGTCAATTCCCTGTAACGAAGAGCTGCTTCATAACATAGAAATAAGTCTTCGAATGAAATGGAGTAGAATTTTGCTTCAGTCTGTGACAATCTCAGAATTGCACTTCTAGGAGTTTGATAGGCGAATTCTAAAGAGTCCATATTAGTTTCGTTGTGTCCAATAAAACAAAATAATAAGCTTCATTTTGACTTAAAATTGTTTCTAAGTAGTGGATGAGTAACACGGATTTAAAGTTGCTCCAAAAGGAGTCACCACCTTAAGCACAGCTCACTTCTATGATTTACATAAGGTTATCATTTACCTTTTGGTGCGCCCTGATTCGTCGACAATACAGAACGGAATAACAGTAACACAAACAACCAAAACCATTGGCGCATCCAAATCATTGTGCTACAACACCAGAACAGAATTCAGTTGACACAACAAACGGAACGTCCACTTTACAGAGTCAAATACCGTTTTTGTTTTCGGTTCTCATTTTACTATGAGCTAGGTATATTATACTTTGTATAGCTGGCATCTTTAGCATTTCACATAATTTGAATGACCGTCAGATCTATGCTAAACATGAAAAGCAATTTTTAAAGTCGGTATGCACGTAACTTAGTCTTTCAAACTACAAACCCACTGAACCACTTTGGTTGTGCCGAAACAATTTGCAGAACTGCCAGGACAGGACAGTGCATTACTCAGAGGCTAAAGCATGTGACGTGTGAGCTTTGAGCAACATACGGATGACTAATGACAGTAAATCGACTACGCATTTCTGATTTCTTGTATTGTATAATTCGGTATCGGGCGTTGGCTTGTCCTTTACAAATTTATAAGCCCCGGCAAACAAATACTCATAGCAATTGTGGCTTACCAAATCTAGTAGAGTTGCAAATACACAAGTTCTGAAGTTATGTACGATGATACTTTCGCTATATATAGCGATAACCGAAATTTAGAAAGGTCTGAATTAAACTCTGATGAATTACAGTGATTACTTGATTACACTATTTGATTTTGAAATCAAATGATGATTATGAAAATCAAGTGATGATTGCGAAATCAAATGTTTTCACAATTGGAAACACCTGGAACTTAAAACTTCAGCAAATTTCAAAATCGCTGTGGGCAATTTACAACTGATACAGTAACGGTAGATGTGCTGCTGATACTTTAGTTCATTTCTATAACGGTTGTCGTTGCAATTAAGGAGAATTTTAGCGAACACAATTGAGACTAATGTACGTTTTGTCACTTTTTAACTGTCACTGGTGCATAGTCATGAAAATAGGCGTTCCTGTATACATCTTCGGACGTATTGTTTGCACTGACATTCTTTTGGAGTCAAGCACACACCTCCTATTTAGTAATCCAACACTCATTAAAGTGACATCTTCGTAACTAACAACTAACTGTCAACCTGTCAAATAATATAATAAATTAAGAATCCTCTGTCAAATGCAGTACCCATTGTGGCTATAACCTGGATTTTTACATGATAGTATATATTGAAACAGTCTGGGCCAACGGTACGTACATACTGTTCGAAAGTAACTAAACAGGTGTTGCCACTCGTAAGAATGTGTAGCCGCTGTGGCCACTCGAAAGCAACAGTCGCAAGGTGTAACCGCCGAAATAGCCGCCTGAAAGTGGTCGCGGTACCCACTTACAAGTAATCTCTCATATGAAGTCACTCAGGTGTCCGTGTCGCTGCTAAAAAGAAGTAGCAGGAAACAAGGTGTAGCCGCTCAAGTAGTTCAGACAAGGTGTAGCCGCGGGAAACAATGTGTAGCCGCTCAAGTAGCCGCTCAAACTGCACCCAATGATACACGTCCTGCTGAGTATATACTACTGGGGGTGATTCTGAGCTCAGGATTATGCGCTTAATACCTGAAATGCATCCCCAAGAGTTTATAAGACCAAGAGTGGGAAGCTTGGCCATTCCTAATGGAAATGGCCTGCGAGATGCTCGGCACATTAAGGCCGAAATCTCGGGGGGGCCCACTTACCATTGTTCAGCATGTGTTTATATGCGTTTGAACTAAAACGCATCTGATTGGCTAATTCCCTACCTTATGTCAAATTTATGTGTATAGTGGACCCCCCCGAGATCTCAGGGGGGTACCGCATAGCGTTGTTAAGCGTGTGTTTATATGCAATTGAACTGAAATGTATTTGATTGGCTATTTAGCATCCAATATCTAGCTACTTAGCTACTATCAGTGCATTCTGCAACTGAGCAATGCTCACTTTATCTATCTTTATCATAGGGGTCGCGGTAGCATATTAGCATTTTACATGCTTGTCTTATTCTTAATTTACAACCGACAATATTTAGCATTTTGCATGTTCCATGTTGACTCATATTCCTTTCTTTGCTCTTTAGCAGCATTTTTATTTCTTGTATAATATATGATGTCGAAGTACGGTTGTATTGATGCGGCCTCAAAAGTTTTGATTTGATTCAGTTCGATTTTCGCCTCTGAAAAATAATCAGATTTGATTCAGTTCGATTTTCTGCACCCGAAAAATGAATTGATTTGATTCAGTTCGATTTTTTCAATTTGAAAGAGTTTTGATTTTGATGCAGTTTTTACCAATACTGAATTTTGATGCGACGTTTGATTTTTCAAATTTGCTTTTGTGACAATTTTACAAAATTTAAACCAACCTAATTCATTTCAGGACTTGTTTTGAGAACATAAAATTTTCATTTTTCATAATGTTAAATGCCCATTGTTGCCGTAGAGATTCTAAATATAATTTAGACTTCTTTGCTTTAATCCTTGCATGCTAATCTTGATCAAAGTTAGAGCTAATGTAAAAATAATGATCTAACAGTCTCTCGAAACGCAAAAGGCTACATAAAGCAATAAACCTGTTCTCGTAAATGCCTGCCAATACAGTCTTCCAAACTAAAAAATTCCCTTGTTAAGATTTCGCTGGTATCTCTGCCGCGAGCTCTGCCCTAGTGAAGAGCACAAACAAACCTTAAATGCACATAATAATAGGTTCAACAGTATATACTCGGAAAGATGCATGTAGGAAAAAAGTATTTTTCATAGTGCATATGAGACTAAAAGTGAAAACTTTTAGCATATATTCTGCTGAATCAAAATGTGAATCAAAATTGCATCAAAATCAAAATTACTGATTCATGGACAAAAGTTTTGATTTGATTCAGTTCGATTTTGGCTTCTGAAAATTCAGTTAAATTTGATTCAGTTCGATTTTTTGCTGTGAAATATTAAACGATTTGATTCAGTTCGATTAATCAAAAATCAAAAGTCGCATCAAAACACTTTTGATTCGATTCGAATCAAAAATCAAAACAACCGTATGTCGAAGTTCGTTGCACCAGCAGTGTTGTCACGTTAGAGAAAAATCCGGGCCGGGCCCGGACGCATATTTCTAATCTGTGTAACTGGAATACGCATTCTAAAGTGTGTGCGTAAATACGCAAGCGATTAGTTTGGATCGACTACTGTCGCAAGAAAGGCGCCATCAACATGAAAAATATTTTTGCCATCGATGCTTAGTGCCTTGCTACAGTAGCGAAACACTTGACGGTCATTTGAAACTATGCAGCAAGCATGAAGCAACTCGTGTTATTATGCCTGAAGATAAATGGTTGGGCTTCAAGAATTTACATAAAATGCAGAGAGCTCCATACGTTATCTATGCTGACTTTGAATGTTTGCTGGAGCAAATACCTCATGATTCTGCAACTGTCTCTTTCACAAGAACTTATCAGAAACACGTCCCGTGTGGATATGCAATGTTGGATATATTAAACTGTTACGGAGATGAATGGCAGGTTGGTAAACCTATAGTGTACCGTGGTCAAGACTGTCTTGAAAAGTTTCTTTCCAGTCTCGTTGAAAAATCAGAACAGTATCTACTTTATGGTGACAAACAGTCACTGCGCATGACACACGAAGAAGAAAGCAATCAGTTGTTATCTATGTGGAAATAATCTATGGGAAGATATTGTGAGAGATCATTGTCATGTATGTGGTAAATACAGAGAAGCAGCGCATTCGGAATGCAAAGTCAGCTACAGATTGAATCGCACGATTACAGTAATCATGCATAACCTACGAAGATATGATGGTCATATAATAATGCAGAAAATTGGAGCGATTGCGAACAACTACAATTTTGAATTGGAATGCATTCCTAAAGGCATGGAGGTTTATTTATCATTCACGTTAAGGAAGAAACGAGACGGAGATTCTCCTGGTTGGTCAATTAAGTTTATCGACAACTATCAATTGATGACGAGTTCTCTGGAAACATTAACAATCAATTTACGCAAAGATGGTATTGAGAAATTCAAAAACATGGCATCTACTTTTACGACTTCTCAATTAGACCTGCTACTCCGAAAAGGTATCTATCCTTATGAATACATGGACACTTGGGACAAATTCAACGATTGAACTCTTCCTCCGAAATACTGTTTTTACAGTAGTCTTAATGATAATGGTATTAGTGATGCTGACTACGAACATGCTAAGACTGTCTGGGATAAATTTAAAATGTCCACGCTTGGAGAGTACCATGATTTGTACCTCTTAACAGACGTATTGCTGCGAGCGGATGTTTTCGAAAACTTTCGTCTTTTCGCTCTCAAACACTATGGATTGGATCCTGCTCATTATTACACACTTCCTTCATGTGGTTGGGACGCCTGCTTAAAGATGACAAAAGTGCAACTGGAGCTATTGCAGGATCCAAACATGTATCTCTTTTTTGAAAATGGAATTCGAGGAGGCATATCTGTTATTAGCCATCGATATGCAAGAGCAAATAATCCGCTTATTGCGAACTATGATTCAAGCAAACCTAGTTCTTGGATAATCTACGTGGATGCAAATAACCTGTATGGGTGGACGATGATACAGAATCTTCCAGTATCAAATTTTGAGTGGATTGATGACTTCGGCGATATAGACTGGTTAAAGCAAGACATTCATCAAGATACTGGCTATGTACTTGAAGTTGATTTAGATTATCCTCCAGTGCTCCATGAACCACACAATTCGTATCCTTTAGCACCTGAAAAAATTATTATAGATGATGATATGCTATCGACTTATGCTAGGACATTGAAGGAACATCATCATGTGTGTTCAGGAAATATGGCAAAGCTTGTCCCTAATTTATTTCCCAAGAAGAATTACATTTTTCATTATGTAAATTTACGACAGTACCTTGAACTTGGAATGAAACTAATTAAAATCCACAGAGTACTAAGGTTTCGCCAAGAAGCTTGGATGAAGCCGTACATTTTTTCAACACTGAAAAGCGAAAGAACGCTACCAGTGACTTTGAAAAGTTTAATGATAAATGAAACGGATAAATGCCGCTGGATTTGTTCTCAAACAGCTTCCTAGTTTTCTAAGAAGTGTTTTGTCATCTGAGATAAAATGATATCTAATTGCCAGCTGCAGACATTTTGGAATTTACCTAGCACCTCACACATAAAAGTTTTGGTTTAAAGCGAGTATGAACATTTAGTATAATGCAATGAGTAAATTTGCAATTCTGTTGCGCACTGTTTGTCACAAACCACCGGACATGTTGCTACTTGTGACATCACACACAGTTTTTGTTCTTGATGCAACTTTTTCATTAAAAACACTGGAGTCTTTTTTAACAGAATTAAAGTTTGCATTGCTGCGAAGGTCCATATATCCTTACCCGTGCTGTAACATTTTATAAAAATAAAAGCATTAGCGTTCAGAGTGAAGTAGGGCAATTTCATGTTCAAGTTATTCAAGTTGAGAGCATAAGGAAGTTGCAAGTTATCAGCCAAGCTGCTAATTAGGAACTGTTTCCAGATGTTGGTAACCTAATTTGCATAAACATGACATTCATGAAAACTAGGTGTGTCAAATTGTGAAGTCAAAAATTTGTGGGGGGGTAAACATAAGCAAAATTGGAAATTTGCCTTGGGGGACTGGAAGCAAAATTACAGCCTGTCCAAAGTCATGGCAGATCGTGCAAACACAAACTCAAAATTAAAACCAGGAAAAATGTCTGAATTTGCAAGCATTAGGCCCCCTCCGGCTAAAAAACGAGCAGAACAACATACTAGGCCAATGTTGAAGATAAGATTAATAATAAGAGCAGAGAAGGGTGCCTATAGTGCTAAGCATAGCTATTTCCCGTGGCAATAGTTCTGCCTCCAAGGGCCCGTTGCATAAAACTTTTATCAGTTTAACAGTCTAACAGTTAAACAGTTTATCAGTCATTTCCGTTGCATAGATCTTAACAGTGTTATTTTACTGTTAACTGATAATTATCAGTGTTAAAACACTGTTACTAACAGTTTGCGTTGCATAAAGTACTGCAGTATCAGTCCACTACTGTTAATTCTGAGCTAACAGTCTAACAGTCGTTTCATCTCTGTTAAAGTTTTTTCTCAAACCGTTTTCTCAAGGATTTTTGCTGAAATTTTAGATTTATTTTATAATTTAAAAGAAGTACTGTGTGAACTAGTTGGCACTGTGCATAAATTTACTTTGATTAGATACCTATAACGCTTTTGTTAATTGTTTTATGAAAGGAATGGTTTATACTGAGCGCGAAAAAGTTGAACGGTTTGAAATTTTAAAGGCCAAGTAAATTCGTAAGTATGATAAATTTATTCAAATATCTAACTTTAGCTTTTTTAAATTTTTAGATATTGTTTATGCTTAATTACTTATTGCTTACTTAATGCCTAAATAATGCTGTCAGATTCAGATTCAGAGAATGAGGAATGGATACCAGAAAATTTGCAGCAAGGGAGACGTCGGCGGAAGACAAGGGTTTTCCGGCCGAGGATTAATTTCAATTTTTTGGATTACGAAAACCAATGGAGATTTCGTCTTTCTGATCAAAAACTAACCTATCTTTGCCAGTTAATTGCTCCTTACGTGAGCCACGATACTCATCGGAACAGCGCGTTATCTGCAGAACAGCAGATAAAATTATCAATTAGGTTTCTGGCTACGGGTGGGAATTTCAGGCTGGTGGGAGGCGCTCACGGAGTGGATAAGTCCACTGTTTCCAGAGCCCTTCAACGGTTTGTTTCAGCTGTTAATAGACATCTTTCGCCTAGGTACGTTCATTGGCCTCGTGGTCAAGACGAACTGCAAGTCATGACTACCAGATTTCGTAGTATCGCTTCCATCCCGTCAGTGATTGGGTGCATCGATGGCACTCACATTGACATTCGTCGACCTACCAGTTCTGAGGAGCAATACGTGAATCGCCACGGCAATACCTCTCTTAATGTTATGTTGGTGTGCGGACCGGACTTGCGCTTTTACTATGCCAATCCCAA
This sequence comes from Trissonchulus latispiculum, assembly GCA_030248195.1. Lineage (NCBI taxonomy): Eukaryota > Metazoa > Nematoda > Enoplea > Enoplida > Ironidae > Trissonchulus > Trissonchulus latispiculum. The sequence goes on along the minus strand of JASAND010025979.1, from coordinate 11,655 downwards.
ATGGCCAGGGTCTGTTGGTGACGCTAGAGTGTTTCGAAACAGCACTCTACGCCACCGCTTGCAGGGTGGTGATTGGAACCCCGTTCCTAATGGTTTCTTACTTGGTGATAGCGGTTACGCCAATACTAACTATTTACTTACCCCCATCCTTAATCCTAGAACTGCTCAGGATGAGAGATATAATCGCGCCCACAAGAAAACCCGTCGAATCATTGAGTGCGCCATTGGTGTGCTTAAGCAGCGGTTCCGTTGCTTGCTCGATAAATTGTATTTGGATCCGGACAGAGCGGCGCAGGTTATCCTATGCTGCGTGACCTTACATAATATTTGTCTCGATGCTAATGATATCGCCGCTGCTATGGACGACGACGTCCATGCTGCAGCTGCTGATGCTAACCTTGACACTGAAGCGGATACAAGTGATGATGATGAGGTTCACCTTAATCGCCGCTCCCAAGTAGTTGATTTATTCTAGTAAGTAAGAGTATGTAACAGATGAGAATTAAATCTTTACTAATTTTGATTTGTTGCGATTTAGCAAATCACTTATTGTTATAATAGTAAGTCTCGTATCTGTTATATACTCTCGCTTTTGTACCAGAGATTTCTTTTTGCCACTTTCCATAACTAGTACTTTTAATTGGTACAATAAAAAGAACAACGTTATCTGTATTCTTTAAGTGAAGAACAGCAAATCCGTAGATACCAAACTCAAACAAGAACAATCAAGATGCAATAAACAAAAAAGCTTAGATCACATTGAGATCATACCCTCCAAACAATACAGTTTAAAGAGAAGACAAATTTTGTCCAAACAGAGAAGCGGTAGAATAGAATTCATGGTTCTTCTTAGCATTTTCAATGCGTAAGTTCTCATTCTGGAGGCGCAAATTCTCACATCTTAGCTTTAACTCCTCAATTTCCCATTCCAACTTTGACCGTCGAAGTTTATCCAACTCGGTGAGTGAGATTGAATCCGTTGAGGTTTTTTCAAAAATTTTCTTAGCGCCCTTTGAGGTAATGCTACTTTTCGGTAGCTGCAAAACTGGTGTGGAGTAGCCGGAAGAAGCCGGTGTGTTGGAGGAGGAACGATCAATGTTATCATCTTCCATAGTCTCCATGGCTGCCGCAGCCGCGCCCTGTTGAGATTGAGCCGTTTCAGATTCAAGTGTATCCATGATGTCCAACCCTTTCACTCCGGGAGAAGTTCTGCCCAAAACATCCAAGATCGCATTTTCAAGTTTGCTGTATTTGGCCTCAGATCCCCCATCAGCTCCGGAAGAAACCAGCCTATCAAGTTTAGCCTGAAACAAACATGACTTTACATGAACATGTTTACTTACATTACAAATATAGATGTACCGGGGCCACACCTGATCGCTTCTCATTTCAAAAATGCTCTTAAAAATTTATATTTCGCGATAATTTTCGGCTGTTTTTGTGCATCAAAATTTATTCCCCGGTGCATCCCTCAAATTACAATAAATAACATAAATTGGTCGTATAGAGTAAAGCGACTGAACCCCCCCCCCTAACGGGGACCCATTTTCAAATAGAACAAAAACTACCGTAATCCTCTGCTCTACCCCCCACCAAACGGGGACCTCTTTTCTGCTACCCCCCCCCCACCAAACGGAGGGGTATGCTTTGTCGAAGAGAGCTATCCCCCCACCAAACGGGGGAACATTCGCGTATTGTGGTCGGAGCACCGTTACGCAATGCCAAGAAGAGGAGCCCTCTAGTGGCTTACTCTTCTTCTTATATATAGTGCAATTATGCACTCTTGCTTTACTCTATGTTTTGAGGGAAATATTCCGTGGTCACTCACTGGGCCGCTGGTTCCAAATGCCTGTAAGGGATTCTGACTCGATAACGCTCGCAGATTGGATTAAAATGTACTCCGTCATCTCCTTCCTCTTTCCTTCATGATCACATAATTTCAGCCAGTTTCCATGATAAATGGAAGGATGGTTCACACTTCCATTATTCAGTTGAATATCAATTTAACTACCTGAACAGTACATTCTTGTAGTATTTGTGTAACTTACCCGACATCTGTAAACCTAGGACTTCGGCACAAGTAGCTTTACAATACCAGTTACACTAAACAACGAACTTACGATGACTTGGTTTCTCATATTCCTCCAAACTGTATCTCTTGCGTAGGTCCAATCTTTCCCTTGGGGAATCACTGAGAAACCATGCTCGTTTCGGCAAGTCTCGATGATTGACTTCCAAGCCATCGTTCTACCTTCCTTGGTTACGATTTCACTAAATTGGCCAAACAATACTTCACGATTCTCGGAAACCAATTTAATAAAAATTAATTTTTCTTCCTCTTTGTGTTTCATTCTGAAACAAACAAAAATAAACTAAACGAGGAAGAAAAAAGAAATGTTCAAGCTACTTAGAAATCAAAGTTTAATTTTGCTCTCATCTGAAATTTATTGGAAACTACAAAAAATCCACTTTCTGAAACATAATGTACTTAAAAATCTACTTGTTGAAACGCAAAATGTACTATAACATATAGAAATGTGAAATAAAAAAATTGTACTGAAAAGGCTAACACTTAAAACGTAGCACGCAGAAAGAAAAATACACTTCTTTCTATCGATCGCTTTCGATGCAGACACAGTGCACACATATTTACAGGCTCACAGAGTCCTAAACTAGGCCTAAATACTCTAACACTGTTAGAAACAGTGTTAGGAAACACTGTTATTTATCAGCAGCTTTATGCAACGGGAATTTTAACACTGATAAATATCAGTTTAACAGTTTATCAGTTTAACAGTAAACACTGTTATTTTTTATGCAACGGGCCCCAGGCAGAAACAAAAATGGAAAACTTTTGAAAACATTTTTTGTAATTTCTGAAAACTTTTGAAAAAATCGAAAAAATGGCTATAAATCAGCTATTAACAGCTAAAGATGGTTATTCGTAGCAATTAAAAGGTAATATTACGCAATTATAAACCACAATCAATCTGAGCTAATTTTGGCATATTTTTGCACAAATTTGTCAATTTTATATCCCTATTTTCTCATGGGAAAACTATTAACAGAAGGTTTTGAGTGCGTTTAATGTGCTGTACATCGAAAAAGAATTATTTTAGTTAAAAAGCTTGGGTACAATTTAGGCAAGGTACTCCCCCAAATTTCGGATGTTGGTGGGGTCCCCCAAGGAAAATTTGGACCTCCTACTCCCCCCAACCCAAACAGGTGACAACCTATGAAAGTATAGGGGGTGGGGCAACTTGGGAACCCGGGGCAACATGGGAAAAAATTGAACTGACATCTGTTTAAGCCTATACCACACTATTCTCCCATCTAATTTGCATAAATTTATATTTTTCTGAAAGCACGTGAATTTTACTTTCTGGTAAACAAAAAATCAGCCATATACGTTTTATGTGTGTCATTTTACATCCAACTATACATAGGGTTCCGCCGGGGCCGTGTATTACACGTGTTACACCGTGTTAAACGGGGCCGGGACCCGGGCCGGGCCGGCCCCGTTTCGGCCCGGCCCCGCAAAATTTTCCAACGTCCCGGCCGCGTTGGCTTTTGGGCCCGGTGTCGTATAATATTTCCCCCCCGTGATTATTTTCCCCCCTATAGGGTATAATATCTTTCCCCCCGTGATATTTTTCCGCCCTTTCAGCTATAATATTTTCCCCCCTCTAAATGAAACCCAGCCAAATGATGCAGCAAATTTAACAGGGTCAAAACAGCAACTCTGTTGAAATGTTGGTAAGTTGCAAGTAACATGCTGAAAACAATTTTACAAGTTAATTTTAGTTATTATTTAATTGTTTAATTAGTGTTAATTTGCACGTTAAAAAGAAAATATTTTGCACCTGTTTTTAACACTGTTTAAGAAGTGTAAAAAACTGGTAATTTTTCATTAAATTGTTAGTAATTGTTTTGTGAATAAGTTAATTTTGCACCTGTTAATAACTGTAAAATGTTTTTAAAATTTTTGCTTTTCGTATAATTTGGAACTCTCATTCTTAAAGTTTTTACGAGTTGTAAAATTTCGAATCTTTAACAGGCTTTTTATCGTTTTTACGAAAGTTTTGTAAAATGAACAACGCTTTTTTAATATTTTAATGCATTTTTACAGCACTGTTTCTTATTTTTCACACTTGTCACCGATAAATATTTGTTAAATTTTCCTCACCGTGAATTGTGAACAACTGTTGATTTTAGTAAGGCTAGTAGATATAAAATGGCGATTCTGGCACAAAATAGGATTCAATTCTAGTTCAAATCTAAAGGAATCCTACTTGCTCTTAGTTCAAAAGTGACTCCTTCAAAATAGGATTTAGTATGTAATCCTTAGAGTAAGGCTAGTTCGGTCAAGCCTTAACGACAGCACATCGGGAAGGTCCTCTGCTGTCGTTGTCATGTCCTACCTATTCTACCTAATAAACTAATCTCACCCATTATACCTAAAAAACTAATACAGAAAACACATTACAACTCTTATTTTACATTCCATATGCATAACTTTCAATTCCATCATCAAGGAAATACCTCTTGTCATCGAAAGCAGATAAACTCTGTTTGTTAACTTCAACCAAATACAGCAAATGCTTATTGCTACGAATAAAGTTCATACTATGACGCATTCGCGAACTATTGAATAGAACAGAGACATAATCGGAAAAATGTATCCCTCTTGCAACCACAGATTTCTTTATTCCCTTTAGTTTCTTTTTTCTGCGCCATTGCAGACAAAGGCATATGCTTTAGCTCGAATACCGCAAAATTCTTCAATGGGACAACCAACAGTCTCGTCTTTCATTTTCCCCAAAACCTTCTTGTTCTTCACAGAAAATAAAAAGTGGTTTTTAGGGTAGTCACTGGTATCAAACAACTCCAAATCTTTCCGCATATCTTCGTAGATGTTGTCTGATGTAATATGATAACATAGACTGTCTGTAGCTTGGCTGACTCTCCGTATTTGTCCACAACGTAGTTGTAATGAAATTGATACATTAAATGCTTGGACAAGTCCAGTACAGTGAATCCGACATATATAGGTTTGCATAGTTCCACTGTAACTCTCTTCATTGAAGCGGCTACAAGTTGTTTAGAAAATATGCTCGAGCGATTATATCGGGGACTTGCAACCAATTTATCATGTTTCTTTGCATTGGTAACCAGCTTCACATATTGATATCCACGTACATTTTCTATTGTCTTCCCAAAGACTGCATTATTGAGTAGTTTGTACATGTCCTTTTCAAAGTCACTGGTGGCGTTCTTTCGCTTTTCAGTGTTGAAAAAATGTACGGCTTCATCCAAGCTTCTTGGTGAAACCTTAGTACTCTGTGGATTTTAATTAGTTTCATTCCAAGTTCAAGGTACTATCGTAAATTTACATAATGCAAAATGTAATTCTTCTTGGGAAATAAATTAGGGACAAGCTTTGCCATACTTCCTGAACACACATGATGATGTTCCTTCAATGTCCTAGCATAAGCCGATAGCATATCATCATCTATAATAATTTTTTCAGGTGCTAAAGGATACGAATTGTGTGGTTCATGGAGCACTGGAGGATAATCTAAATCAACTTCAAGTACATAGCCAGTATCTTGATGAATGTCTTGCTTTAACCAGTCTATATCGCCGATATCATCAATCCACTCAAAATTTGATACTGGAAGATTCTGTATCATCGTCCACCCATACAGGTTATTTGCATCCACGTAGATTATCCAAGAACTAGGTTTGCTTGCATCATAGTTAGCAATAAGCGGATTATTTGCTCTTGCATATCGATGGTTAATAACAGATATGCCTCCTCGAATTCCATTTTCAAAAAAGAGATACATGTTTGGATCCTGCAATAGCTCCAGTTGCACTTTTGTCATCTTTAAGCAGGCGTCCCAACCACATGAAGGAAGTGTGTAATAATGAGCAGGATCCAATCCATAGTGTTTGAGAGCGAAAAGACGAAAGTTTTCGAAAACATCCGCTCGCAGCAATACGTCTGTTAAGAGGTACAAATCATGGTACTCTCCAAGCGTGGACATTTTAAATTTATCCCAGACAGTCTTAGCATGTTCGTAGTCAGCATCACTAATACCATTATCATTAAGACTACTGTAAAAACAGTATTTCGGAGGAAGAGTTCAATCGTTGAATTTGTCCCAAGTGTCCATGTATTCATAAGGATAGATACCTTTTCGGAGTAGCAGGTCTAATTGAGAAGTCGTAAAAGTAGATGCCATGTTTTTGAATTTCTCAATACCATCTTTGCGTAAATTGATTGTTAATGTTTCCAGAGAACTCGTCATCAATTGATAGTTGTCGATAAACTTAATTGACCAACCAGGAGAATCTCCGTCTCGTTTCTTCCTTAACGTGAATGATAAATAAACCTCCATGCCTTTAGGAATGCATTCCAATTCAAAATTGTAGTTGTTCGCAATCGCTCCAATTTTCTGCATTATTATATGACCATCATATCTTCGTAGGTTATGCATGATTACTGTAATCGTGCGATTCAATCTGTAGCTGACTTTGCATTCCGAATGCGCTGCTTCTCTGTATTTACCACATACATGACAATGATCTCTCACAATATCTTCCCATAGATTATTTCCACATAGATAACAACTGATTGCTTGATTGTGAAGATTTTCTTCTTCGTGTGTCATGCGCAGTGACTGTTTGTCACCATAAAGTAGATACTGTTCTGATTTTTCAACGAGACTGGAAAGAAACTTTTCAAGACAGTCTTGACCACGGTACACTATAGGGTTACCAACCTGCCATTCATCTCCGTAACAGTTTAATATATCCAACATTGCATATCCACACGGGACGTGTTTCTGATAAGTTCTTGTGAAAGAGACAGTTGCAGAATCATGAGGTATTTGCTCCAGCAAACATTCAAAGTCAGCATTGATAACGTATGGAGCTCTCTGCATTTTATGTAAATTCTTGAAGCCCAACCATTTATCTTCAGGCATAATAACACGAGTTGCTTCATGCTTGCTGCATAGTTTCAAATGACCGTCAAGTGTTTCGCTACTGTAGCAAGGCACTAAGCATCGATGGCAAAAATATTTTTCATGTTGATGGCGCCTTTCTTGCGACAGTAGTCGATCCAAACTTTTAATCCAGCAATAATGTTGACGTAAACCTGATTTCAGCAAAAGTAGGTGCACGTGAGTATTCGCGAGTAGTTAGATATGTATAGCGGAACAACATTATCATTACAGATGATGTAGACATTAATGGTTAAGTTGTTCAGTTGTTCAAATTTAGGGATATCTTTAACAGTTACGGAGAATTTAATTCCCGAAAAATCCAACGTGTCTACATAAACAGCATAATTGCTACAGCGTTGAGGATTTTTCTTAGCGGGATATAGAGCTGACAAGATAGCCCACTTGAAGCATTGGTTATCTTCATTCTGAACGTTTATTACTGCCTTTGTTTTAGCAATTGCAGGTGGTGTTGCAATGTATGACGTTCCACAGATTGGACGGTTATGCAGCTCTAAATGTAGAATATCATCAATGATCCAACCTGATCCGTTTTTAAGGAAGCTTTCTACATTAAGCAGAATCTCAGAAAACATAATTTCTAGTTCTTTCAAAATTACGTCTCCTGGCAAGATAACTCTTGCCTTGCAGTTGAAATATGCTTCCATTTTCTCTCTTGCATCAGATGCGCGAACAAAGCGAATCTTCATACATAACCAAGCTTTTAGTCCAGTATGCAAACTTAACTGTGCATTAATCTCAGAAAATAATCTATCACGTGCACAGAAAAGAAAACGCTCAGGATCTGCAATTTCGTCTTCTGTTTCTTATCTTAAAACAGTTATTGTCGAATGCAGTGCTGAATGCTGAGCTTCACGAAATGTTAACAAGGTTGCATCGTCATTACGCAATCGTTTTGCAGGTGGAGAATTGTTATCCTCGTTATTTTGCTGGTGGTTACTGGTTGATGTAGTTTGTTCGTGTATGCGTCGATGTTTCGTTGCATTCTCTTTCCTCGCAAACGTCCGTCCACAAATGTCACAAAAATGAATCTTTTGTGCACGATGCTGTTCCTGCTTATGTCGTAAAAAGTTACACCAAGTTGAAATCAGTACACCGCAGTACTCACATAAAAAGTGATGATCTGTGTCGCCTTCCATTACACAAACTAAAACATCAAGCGTAATCAGGTCCTTTTATGCGTTTGTATGACAAATCAAAGCAGGCTGTGTGGTCACGTGACAGTATCGAATACAGCAGTTCAGAAAAACGTGGTTTAGATTAAATTAATTTTCTATTTGGTTATATATATAAAACTTGTTTAAACTCTTTTCTCCACAGTAAAACTGCACAGGTCTTAAGCAATGGAATTATTACAGACTGCTCATGTTTCAATACAACCATTAAGGAATTTTCCATTATTGTCCACGTAACTAAGTTAAAAGTTTGTATAAAAATATTTAATACCAACCATTCTCGTAGTAAATTTTTTAAAAGTTGCATACTTTCTTTTATTAAAGAGCCTTGCAGTTAGAAGTAAGATTTCTACGCTGAAATGTCTTTAACTTCATGCACGTCATCTTTTCTAAATTAAAATGTTATGAAATTTCCATTGTCGTTCACAAATAAATTCAACCTTTTTTTGCCATTAACTGTTTGAAACTGTTTAACTGTTTAAACAGCATCTTGCAGTTCTAAGTTATTTCTTAAACTAGTCTAAATAATTTCATTAACTACATTCTTCTTGTGCTAAATGCAAGATGGAAATTTCCATTATCGTTCTCTCAATGCAAATTTGAAAACTTGAAAACAGTGTTTAATAGCAGCTTTGTTTAGCATATAGTTAAAACATCATCGTTTTGGTTTACAGCGTCTTGCAGTTTGAAGTAAACTGTTTAGTTTAAAAATTCTGTGATCTTTCATTAACAGTGAAGTTGAAGGTTAGTGTTAACTTTCATATAACACTGATCAGTTTAACAAATCCTTCTAAAATGTTGCATACTTTTAAGGTGGTGGTTTCCTTTTGTGTAAATTTGACCCTAAAGGCTTCAATTCGTTATGAATGTAGATGAAACTTTCCAGATATGCTATTTTGGTGCTCTTTAACATTCTCGGACCAGTCCCACATTTTTAGGTGAAAAGATGAGAAATTTTCGGTTTTTGGCATCATACTCTCAGTAGGTAGTCGATACATCAGATTGGTTGTTATGGATGGAAAGAGGGTACAAAACGAACATTTTTGCTTTTACAACCTTTGAGCTATCTTTAGTGGTTATTAAGTCAGTATAAGCCAAAAACGATTTTTGGGGTCAAAAAACGGCTGTTTTCGAAAAAAAATCAGTTTTTTTCAAAATTACTGCTAAATCGTACGAACAATTTACGGTTATTTATACTCAATCGATAAGCGGTCTAAGTGCCCATTTTATCAGTGCCTATTAGCTGGGATTCATTGCTTTAAGCTAGAGATTTGGCCGAAAAACCATTTTGGCAAAAACTGCGATTATTTTGTTTTGAACAGCGATTTCTCAAAAACTGCCCAATGGATTCACCTGATTTTTGGCTCGATGAAAATTGGCACTATTGCGGAGGGACATTTTTCTTGGTTTGCGCTAAAACTTCGCCAGTTGCGAGAAAATTGAATACAAAGTTGCGAAATTTCGTGTCATCGCGCATTTGCCGGATTTTCTGGAGTACTGAGACTTGTTGAGCCAAATCCAAAAAAATGTCCCTCGGCCCACATGTCCTTCATATCATGGCGCAGGAAGAAATTGTGCCCGATTCTACAATTTTGAGAAATCGATGTTCAAAAATTTTTGGTCTATATTCAGTCTGCCAGGTGTCAGCATGTCGGAACTTTTTTGCTGTTTTCTTGCCAATTTTGCTAGTTTCGTAAGCTCATGTTAATGTACAGATTATAAGCTGTAAAACGATGTATAAAGCTCTTTCCAACTGCCAAAATTGAGAAAGTTATAGCGTTTCGAAAAATCACCACAAGAGCACTGCACAAAAGGATACCAACACCTTAACGAACATACTATGCGCATTTAAAGATCCTGCTCACAAAATTGGTTGAAAGTTGGACCAGCAGAATCTTGCAAACTGTATAATATTAAATGACTCGACTTTTTAAAAAGTAATCAAAACAACATTCCAGACGCTGACGTCACACAGCCAGTAAGGTGACTATTTCGTTGTACATAAACTTTTCCATGTATTACGTACTTTTCTACGAACAGGATACTACTACAGATATAAGAACATTTTGTTGTTTCAGTTTGATATTGTTTCACCATGAGCGCGGTCGCCTTTTTTGCAACAAATTGCATTGAAGTTCAAAGCTTTGGAAAGATTGCTTTGGAAGCGACTCTTTTGGTTCAACATTATGATAAATTCCATCCTGTAATTCATCATTTTACGATCAGAGCACCTTGTCATCTGAGAGAGCTCACCACCGATCAGCAATGGACAGTTCATTACATCGTCAGTCAAACTTGCTTAGAATGGGATTCCAGTGATCATGCAAGAAGCCTTTCTGACACCCTAGATTTGATTTCAAAAATTCTTTCTGATGCTAAAGTTTCGGTGGTGCTGACAAAAAAATCGTGCGATCGCTTTTGCTTGGAAAATGCTCTGCGTGTTCGCAATAATACAGTTATTGTTATTGACGCCAATACCAATGGAATGCTCCGCTACGGAATGCCTGCTCAAGGACTAAACATGATTGCATGTCAATGCTCTGCTTATCATGCGTTCCAGATTTTGTACGCTTTCATGTTGGTCATGAGGAATTATCACACCCTACCGCCGCCGCCGCTGCTGAGACCTACGGTCTCAGCATGTTAAATTAATAAGAATGCAGATACAGACGACTAAGAAGCAATGGCTGACGCTGTGGAAATATTTATTGAACATAGACAACTGCAACCCAAATCCCTAAAAAATTTCATATTGTTGTTGTTATATCATATATACTTTGTTTATCATGTTCAATTGTTGCAGTATGTCTGCATTCTATTAACTGTGAAATAAAAAATTCCACACTGATACCGTTTTCTGCTACAGTGATAGAACTGTTACCTGATGGTCAGGTTGGCATAAGCCAACAAAACATAAGAATCATATATTCACTTAAGGGGGCGCTTGCATTACCGGGAACGGTTTTCCTGAGTTTATTTTCCAACAAATCTATTTCAACTTTCAGCGTAGGTAGCTGGTGCTAAATGCTAACAATATGTAGAATTTGAATAATTCAGTGCTTGGCTTGCGACTTACACAAGAGGGATAAGCTGAAATTTTCAAAACGCTGTCACTCATTAACGGCTGAATGAAATTAGCTCAAGTTTGGCACAAATGCGTAAATGAACATAACGCAGGGGCAATTTTTTCAGTTTTTCGATTAATGCAGTTTTGAGTATTTTATGAATATTCGAAAACTTTGAAAGTCAATATCTCACGGAATATACGATTTAAGCACAAACTAAAAAATTGCCCCTGCGTACCCGTCAAATAAACGTGCTTCCAAACTTTGAGCGAGTTTGGTGGCAGTATTTATGAGAAAATCAAAATGAAAAATTTCGCACTAATCACTTCAGTTTTTCGCAAATATTATGCTTTTAATAAGTCGCACAGTGTATTTCATAAAATA
>JASAND010025978.1:0-32588 GCA_030248195.1 Trissonchulus latispiculum | reverse complement strand
TATATCCGCTCGGGTGCTGTACCGTATCGGACGCGTCGGCAGGTGGCGGATAGCCGGATAACCCTCAGATATGGGGGCTAGCTGCGAAATAAGCGGGCTTTGTCCGACGAATAAGCAGTCGCGGACCAAACAGCGGCATCATAAGGAAGTTGTGGTGGGGACTCCAAGTGGCGTTGGTTTCCTTATAAAATACCACATTGACTGATGACTGTGATGCGACGAGGCGGGTATTGGCCGCCTCTAAATAGGCCATGCTCCCAGCTATGGGCTAAATAGTGAAATCCAGCTGAAAGCGACTGACCAGGATCTGGCGGCTGTCTGGTGGGGCTCCTTCTGCGTTTGCTGGTAGCCAGCGGCAAGGAGTCTTCTTTATGGATACCGGAACTGGAGACCCGGATGTCCTATATCTCCATGAAACTTTTGCTATGGATCTTTGGACTAAAGTAAATAAGACAAATGCTACCGCGTCCTGGAAAAACGACGCGCACGGTGTACCCGCGCAGCGTGTGAAAAGTATGCGAGCGGGATGTAAGTTGAACCTTTCGAAGGTTGATTTGAAGTTTGCGGCATGGAACGTACGTACATTGCGTAGGTGTGGCTACAAGGAGCTACTTACGGACTCCTTGTTTTCAAAGAGCATAGACTTTGCCTGCCTGTCCGAGCATCGATTGCCGTTAAGTGGTACACTTGATTTGCCTACTTCCACAGCAGTGTCAGCGCAGAGTGCCTACAAGTTGTACTTCTCTGGACCAGATGGCGACCACCAGAAAGGAGTGCTTGGAGTCGGATTTGCAGTACGTCGGAATGTGGTCTCAGCTGTGATGGAATTTATTCCTCATAGCCCTCGGATAGCCACCTTAAGGATCAGAGCCCGTCCGGCTAACATCACTCTTGTATCCGTTTATGCACCTACCGATTCTGCCACAGTGGACGAAAAGGATAAATTCTACAACGATTTGGGTGATATTCTGGCATCCCTCCACCAACAAGACGGCATCTTCATAGCAGGTGACCTGAATGCTCAGTTGGGGCCACGACTACCTGGAGAACAATGTATTGGCCCCTTTGCGCTTGGAACAAGGACTGACAACGGTTCAAGACTTGTTTCTTTTGCAGAGATGTTCTCACTGTTTGTTAGTAGTACTAGCTACAAGCATCGACAACGCCATCTAGAAACATGGGCAAGTCCCGGCTATCGTGACTTCTTCCAGCTTGATCATGTGCTTACTAACAGACGATGGCGCAGGGCTGTTAACAATTGCAGATCTTATTGGGGCAATACTCTACCTACCGACCACGCCATGGTCGTGTTTCGAGTACGGTTTAAGCTGAGCACAATACGGACTGCCTCTGCTAAAACAACACCTAACATAGCCCCGCTGAAAATCCCTGAAATCCGTAATCGTTTCCAAGTCCGTCTTCGGAATCGAATCAGTGCTCTTTTGGACCAGAACGCGAATATGCCCGAAGACGTCTGCACCTTGTGGGACAGCTTCTCCGAAATTGTTAAGCCTGAGCTTCAGTCACTTCCATGCAAGCACAAGAAAAAAGTGCGGTGGGTAACTGAAGACTCTGTTCGTGTTGCCAAGGATTTAGCCTCGACAAGCTTTGGCAAGCGACCGATACTAAAGAAACATCTTGATGATAGCCTGCAGTGTGACCAAGGAGAATTTTGAAAGCAAGCAGCCATTGATCTCAATCACTGTGCCTCGACCCATGATTACGGAAAATTATTTGATAAGATCAAGCTTCTGTCAAAAGCAATTCTCGGCTAAGTTGCCCCATCCGAGATATAGATGGGGCATGCTTAGTAAGCCAGCAGATCAGGCGAAACGATGGCAGGATCACTTTGAAACATTGCTGAATGCAGCTCCACCTGACGATCCACTGAACGATGATGAGCTACCGTATCAGGGTGAATATGACGACTTTGACCACTCCTTGCCACCCAGTAGGGAGGAGAGCATAACAGTTGTAAACGCCCTGAAGACCAACAAAGCTGCCGGAATCGATGGAATCCCACCGGATGTGTTCATATCAGGTAGTGATGCTGTCATTGACGTACTCGAGAAGCTGTTCTGTCTTATCTGGCGGCGTGAGTCCATCCCAGCTGCTTGGAGAACTGCTCTCATAGACCCCATCCACAAGAAAGGAGATAGGAGTAATTGCGGGAACTACAGGGGAATTTCTCTGCTGTGCATTGCCCTGAAGCTGTTCGAGGCCATCATATTCAACAGATTCAGGAAATAGTGCAATGAGCTGACCAGAGAAAACCAAGCTGGATTTCGACCGGGCAGAGGCTGTGTGGACCAGATCTTTACGCTGCGTCATCGTTCTCTAGCGGAGGCATGAATTCCTTTTTGCCAATGGTCGCAGCCTTCATCGACGTGAAGAACCGTTTGCGATTCTGTGAATCCGAACCGCCAGACTGTCCATGAGACATTCCGGGAGAGTCACCTAAGGGAAACTGACCAGACTTATAGGCATGCTTTATTCCGAAACGGGTTGCAGGGTCCGGAGCAGATTGCCAAGTATCAGATCCCTTCCTTATCCGAACAGGAGTGCGCCAGGTCCTGTTCTTCACCATCGCTGCTTAATTATGTAATCGATCCGGCGGATGCCTCGCTCTGACACCCGCTTTAACGGGGTAGAGATATGCTCAGTCGCACCCGAACCTGGGATCTGGATCCGAAAAAGGATGATACTGTCGTCTTCGCCGAATCTGTCCAGCAGATGCAGGATACCATCTTCGTAAGAAGCGGACATCAGCCTGCAAATAACGGGTTTTAAAAGAAAAAACAAAAGTAATGACCTGCTGCTGTTCCGATCCACCCATTATCAACTTATACGGTTCACACTTAGAAGTCATAAGCGAGTTTTAAGAGCAATTAGATCTATCGTCACAGCTTCCGGTGACATGGGATCTGAACTCCGCAAACAGGATTGCAAAGGCGTCCCGCTGCTTTTCGTCATTTCGCGAAATGTCTGTGGTCGAAGCCCTCCGTGAGCTTGGAAACTAAGCTGGCTGTTTTCGCTGTTGGCTTGTAAGATGCGCCTAATGTACTCTATGGTTGCGAAACCTGGGTCATCAGGCACGCTGACGCTGGGACTATAAGGACTTTCGAAAATATGTGCCTAAGGCGGATAATGGGTGTGAGCAAGCGAGACCGGATTCGGACTTCTAACATCCATGCAACGTGTCATCGAACTCTCACCGCTCCTGAGACTGTTACGAAAAAAGAGGGTTACCATGCTTAGTTGGTCACGTCTTACGTATGCCACAATCACGTCCCGCAAAAGTGGCTCTCGCTCTGCCACTCCTGCAGATCTTCTGGAAACGACCAGAGGCCAAGTTACAAGTTGAAACCTGGGCTCGCACCAGCTTGAAGAAGACTATCGAGCCTGCATTTAGAGAGATCCCGTGCACAAACGATTGGAAAATAAATCCATTTCGACGAGATGCTGGCGCCTGCGAAAAACCGAGTCCATTGGAGTACCCACCAAAATCACTGTGGCAATAGCTGCACCACAAACACTTGGGGACAGGTGACTACAGGTGAATATATATATATATACGATAAGGCCAGTTCACTAGGCAACTTCGGAGCAACTTCGTCACCACAACTTCAGTTGGCCCACAACAAAGTTAATGTACAGCAACTCGCGAAACAGTTGATGCAACGGAGGTAGCTGAAGCAACAACCAATCCACATGCAGGAAATCTAGCGCGCCTATGTTTATAATTTGAAACGACCAATCAGCGTGCTAGTTGCCACTAGAAATCCGGCCTCCCAAAACGGACAAATTTGAAGCACTTACTTAGACCTACAACGTTGCTCTTTACAGTATTCTCCGAGACTTTATGGTTTGAGAGATAACAGAGAGAAAAACATCTTCTGGAGTCAAAAACTGGTCTTTTTTGAAAAATCAAATGTTGCCAGATTTTGAAACCTTCAGCGTAGTTCGGTGGTCAACTATTGCTTCCACGATTTTTTAGGTTTTTTTTGCATTTGGTCCTTTTGATAGTTGTAACTATAACTGAAAAAAATCAGACAAAGTTTACATTTCTTTAAAATATCGAGCTTGTTTGTTGCTTAATGAAATGTC
Organism: Trissonchulus latispiculum; assembly: GCA_030248195.1. NCBI lineage: Eukaryota > Metazoa > Nematoda > Enoplea > Enoplida > Ironidae > Trissonchulus > Trissonchulus latispiculum. The sequence goes on along the minus strand of JASAND010025978.1, from coordinate 28,481 downwards.
AAAAAATATCCTGCATCTGACTTCCCACACTTTGAGAGATCCATGTTGAACCTTTGAATTGAGACAGTCAAACTTTCCCTAGTTCTAGTAAGCACATTCTGCTTTAAAATGGTTATAAAAATTTAACTTCAAAAATTAAAGAAATAAACAATGAATAAAGTCTTTCAAAGCTTGCTGCAAATACCCGAATCAGCACCAAACAAACTAGCTTCCACAAGGAGTGATAAAATTCTTTGCCGCCAAAGTTAGTGAAATTTGACCTCCCATCCAGGGTTCAGGTATTATGAACACATGTACATTACAATATAATAAAATTACGATAATTAATATATATTCCTTAGACTATTCTTGCGACGCGACTGGAGGATTATTGTATTGTTTTAACACGCCATCCTGAATGATCCAGCTAGCTTCCGAAAGTCAAACGATTGAAGGACGAAGACAACTCTTCCAGCCCGCATCGCGAAAATAAGAAAGGAGCCGTAGTTCAAAAGTAAGGACAAAGCTCTATGTCAAAACATGTCTGTTCTGTTCCTACAACAACAAATTGCTTCAAGCATATCAGTCCCCAATTCCGGCCTCACTGTCCTATTCTCCCAAACTCTTGAAATTCAACTTCAAAAACGTTCAACTTTTTCTCCGGCTGCCCTTCGAGTTCCTAGGCTGCAAAAACAAAATAAGACAGTATCTGGATGGATACGTTAAGGGGCCAGGCAGGGCAAGTAACTCAGCTTCAAAGCAATGCTGGCTGACCTCCAACATATTTTCCGCAGGCAAAGCAAAAGGGTAGACTGATTTCGCCGTCCATATTCCCACTTTCCCTGACCAGAGCCCAGAGAGTGGACAACAGCCCCTCCGTTTCCTCGTCCACGTCGTAGAAGGTGTAGCCGCAGTCCGCAGTGGCCGTCGCGTTCAGACTGGACAGCGTCGCCAACGTCAGGCCGCAGTTGGAGCGACCTGCGATGACGATTGGCATCGATTTGATCTGGAATCAAAACCGCATAAGAGTAGAGTAAAGCATCAACTGAGTTTCAGCCAATTTTCTGGTTCAGTTTCAGTTGCAAGGTTCAGACAGGCAGAAAGAAAAATCGTTTACAGAAAGCATCAACTGAATTTCAGTTTCAGTTTCAGCAATTTTTTCCGGTTCAGTTCAGTAGAAATTTAAAGTTTTGAAACTTTTGTCGTGTTGTTTCGTCTCAAACCAGTAAAACTGTAAGGTAAACAACGAGAGCATTCCATGAGATACTACGGAATATTCTTCAATAAAATGGGTAAAAACGAATGATGTAGTTGCTTTTTTTCTGACCTGTCTTCTGAAGCTGTCATCATCAAGGGATGTCAAGTGTTGGCATTCTGAAACACAAGAAAACAAAATACAACTCAGGGTTGTCGACCCCGCTGGTTGCGCTGAACCGACCAACAAAGCAAGTTACGTGGGTTTTTGCTTGTTTGGTTGGTTTTGTTAACGATTGTCGTAAACTGGTGCGGCTGTTAAATGCTGTTAGCGATTGTTGTAGTGTGTGGAGGAAAGCTGGTCAAACATTTGCGCACCTCAAGTACAGTGTCACAGTTAGAACTCAAGTCTATACCAACCAAAATATCCAGGCTAATTTATACCTCCATTAGCAACAGGAATGATCGCAGCAACAAAAAACGTGAGAAAAACAACGAAACTGTACATAGTCAAACCAGCCAATCAAAATGTAATCATGGAAAACCGCATCAAAAGGCAGTGCTGACATTTCACTAGAGCACACACCAATTCGAATTTTATGACATCCTTTTCACTGCAGCTGTTAACATCAACCTCGCCATTACTGAAACACATCTAGCTTTGTCACCTTTACCTGAAAATGAGAGCACGGTCTCTATTATCCAGTCTAAAAAAGTAGCAAACCTGTGGAAACTATGAATTCAAATCAGAATTGAAGCAGACATGACTAAACCATGTGTGTATGCAACACAAGATTTAAAGTTTACTATTAGAATCGAAACAAAAATTGAGACTAGTCATCGGAAATAAGTTTTTTTCTGCAGGGGTCGGATGTCCAGTCCGGCTTAAATTCTAAAACAGGTTTCCGGTAGTGTTGTTTCAGCAGCCGATTTTAGTTTCAGTTTCAGTTTCAGCTTCAGTCGGTGGTTCGAAACAAAAATTGAGACTAGTCATCGGAAATAAGTTTTTTTCTGCAGGGGTCGGATGTCCAGTCCGGCTTAAATTCTAAAACAGGTTTCCGGTAGTGTTGTTTCAGCAGCCGATTTTAGTTTCAGTTTCAGTTTCAGCTTCAGTCGGTGGTTCGAAATAATTTCAGTTTCAGTTTAAGTTTCAGTCGGCAACGTAAAATAATTTCAGTTTTAGTTTCAGTCGGAGTTTCAGTTTCAGTTTCAGTTCGCTTTAAAAACAACGGTTTCCAGCTCTCTGAGTTAATATAAAGCACAATTTAATGTTTATTCAGCCTCTCTTACAGCAATGTTAACAGAATCGAAGCTCAAAACCTTAAAATTTTCAAAATTTAAGGAAAGACTGAAACTAGTTTCAGTCTTTTACCCAATATAGTTTCAGTTTCAGTTTCAGTCGGCTGCCTAAAAATGTTTCAGTTTCAGTTTCAGTTTCAGGTCTCTTCTCAAAATAGTTTCAGTTTCAGTATCAGTTTCAGTGACTGAAACATCACTAGTTTCCGGTCCAGTTGGAGTTCTACAGTTAACGAAGTTTTGTGTCTTGATAAATACGTAGCATGGATTCTAAATCTACTGCAAAACGAAATTTATACCTGTTTCGTCCTGATTAATAGGGCATCGAATGATGTTGCAAAAGGAACCCAGTTTTGTAGGCAGCATCTGGATTGAACAGGTGCAGTCCTGTGCACGATCCATTTTTGCTTTCTTAAAATCTGTCACCAAGTAATCATTGTTTACGTAAAAAATCGGCAAAAACATTTTAAGAGAGTGCTGTCATAACCCTAGCATTCAAAATATTCCTTGTTACTGTTAAATTATACCTAATCATACGCTGTTTGTCAAACGCCTTGTTCCTATGGGGAAGTGGGAAAGAGGGAAGTTTACAGTTCACCCTTCCAGAATGCCCATCTCATTACACATTTGCTCATTTCTGCCAAATCCATTTTCCCGTCTTTTTGACCTGATTATGGGAAACATTTCTGATTTTCACTGAATTCAAATTCAACACCTGTTGCTCTTGTCTTGAGAGTTCTATTTAAAGACTAAGCACATACAGCTTAGTTGAAATTTCTGTTTTAATAATAAGCAAATGCTGACAATTATAAATTTGTTTGGCTTATATTTTCGAGGTCACACAGCCTGTTGATAATTAATTACATGACAGAAATGAAAAATTAACGTCTCTGAATTCATTAACTTGTAAAATTGCATGTTTCAACTTTTTGAAGAAACCTGAGCACTAGTTTTAAACAATGGTACTGTGATTGGGTTAAAGAAATTTAGTTGAAATCAGTTATTTCTCTATGCTGATTTTTATATAAACAATTTTAGACTTCATTGTAGCTGTCTTCAAATAATGTTTATACTTAATTTCAAACATTACAAACTCACCAAAATATGAACACAATTAGGGCAACCGATAATTGTTTTACATAGTTTACATAGTTTCGAGCAAAGTTGGAAGTGAGTTGCAATTTCTTTCTTTTACGTTTTAAGAGTAAACTTTTTGCGTTTTAAGGCCAGTTCACACTAGGCAACTTTGGGACAACTTAGTTTTCAGCAACTCGGTTACTGCAACCAAGTTGCTTGAAAGTTGCCCAGTGTGAACGCACTGGCAACGGAGTAAAAAGGTTGCCACAACCAAGCTGCAGCAATCGCGCCTGTGGCGATTTCTAGTGGCAACTAGCACGCTGATTGGTCGTTTCAAATTATAAACATAGGCGCGCTAGATTTCCTGCATGTGGATTGGTTGTTGCTTCAGCTACCTCCGTTGCATCAACTGTTTCGCGAGTTGCTGTACATTAACTTTGTTGTGGGCCAACTGAAGTTGTGGTGACGAAGTTGCTCCGAAGTTGCCTAGTGAACTGGCCTTATCGTAGCAAAGCGTGAGAATCTTCAGAAAACGATTTCTTGAGTCCGGTTAGTAGAACAGTGTTTGCTTATGCAAGATTTTGGCAATAAAAATTATATATATATATTCACCTGTATTCACCTGTCCCCGCGTTTGCGGGGCGCCATTGCTACAGTGACTTTGTTACTCCAATGGACTCGGTTTTCCGCATGCGCCAACATCTCGTGAAAAAGATTTATTCTCCATCGTTTGTACGGGATCTCTCTAAATGCAGGCTCCATATCTTTCAAGGTGGTGCGAGCCCAGGTTTCAACTGTTCTGCCTCTTCTGGGCCGTTTCCAATCAGTAGGAGTGGCAGAAAGTAGAGCCACTTTTGCGGGACGTGATTGTGGCATACGTAAGACGTGACCAAGCCAGCATAACCTCTTTTTCCTAACAGTCTCAAGAGCGGTGAGAGTTCGATGACACGTTGCATGGATGTTAGATGTCCGGATCCGGTCTCGCTTGCTCACACCCATTATCCGCCTTAGGCACATATTTTCGAAAGTCCTTATAGTCCCAGCGTCTGCGTGCCTGATGACCCAGGTTTCGCAACCATAGAATACAGTAGGCATCACAGCAACATCGAAAACAGCCAGCTTAGTTTCCAAGCTCACGGAGGGTTTCGACCACAGACATTTGTGAAATGACGAAAAGCAGCGGGACGCCTTTGCAATCCTGTTGCGGAGTTCAGATCCCATGTCACCGGAAGCTGTGACGATAGACCCTAGGTAGCAAAACTCGCTTACGACTTCTAAGGGTGAACCGTATAAGTTGATAATAGGTGGATCGGGACAGCAGCAGGACATTACTTTTGTTTTTGTCGCACTTATTTTTAAACCAACTCTGGCGGCTGATGCTGCAACACGAGAGATGGTATCCTGCATCTGCTGGACAGATTCGGCAAAGACGACAATATCATCAGCATAGTCCAGATCCGCAATTCGGGTGAGCTCGCCTATCTCTACCCCGTCTGTGGGTGTCAGAGCAGAAGACATCACCCAGTCGATTACATAATTAAACAGCGATGGTGAAAGAACGGAACCCTGGCGCACTCCTGTTCGGATAAGGAAGGGATCTGATACTTGGCAATCTGTTCGGACCCTGCAGCCAGTTTCGGAATAAAGCATGCCTATAAGTCTGGTCAGTTTCACTGGGACGCCCTCGGACTCCATAATAGACAAAAGGGAGGCACGGTCCACAGAATCGAAGGCAGCTTTAAAATCGATGAAGGCTGCTACCGTTGGCTTTCGGAATTCATGCCTCCGCTGGAGAACGTGACGCAGCGTAAAGATCTGGTCCACACAGCCTCTGCCCGGTCGAAATCCAGCTTGGTTTTCTCTGGTCAGCTCATTGCACCTTTTCCTGAATCTGTTGAATATGATGGCCTCGAACAGCTTCAGGGCAATGCACAGCAGAGAAATTCCCCTGTAGTTCCCGCAATTACTCCTATCTCCTTTCTTGTGGATGGGGTCTATGAGAGCAGTTCTCCAAGCAGCTGGGATGGACTCACGCCGCCAGATAAGACAGAACAGCTTCTCGAGTACGTCAATGACAGCATCACCACCTGATATGAACACATCCGGTGGGATTCCATCGATTCCGGCAGCTTTGTTGGTCTTCAGGGCGTTTACAACTGTTATGATCTCCTCCCTACTGGGTGGCAAGGAGTGGTTAAAGTCGTCATATTCACCCTGATACAGTAGCTCATCATCGTTCAGTGGATCGTCAGGTGGAGCTGCATTCAGCAATGTTTCAAAGTGATCCTGCCATCGTTTCGCCTGATCTGCTGGCTTGCTAAGCATGACCCCATCTATATCTCGGATGGGGCAACTTAGCCGAGAATTGCTTTTTGACAGAAGCTTGATCTTATCAAATAGTTTTCCGTAATCATGGGTCGAGGCACAGTGATTGAGATCAATGGCTGCTTGCTTCCAAAATTCTTCTTGGTCACGCTGCAGGCTATCATCAAGATGTTTCTTTAGTATAGGTCGCTTGCCAAAGCTTGCCGAGGCTAAATCCTTGGCAACACGAACAGAGTCTTCAGTTACCCACCGCACTTTTTTCTTGTGTTTGCATGGAAGTGACTGAAGCTCAGACTTAACAATTTCGGAGAAGCTGTCCCACAAGGTGCAGACGTCTTCGGGCATATTCGCGTTCTGGTCCAAAAGAGCACTGAATCGATTCCGAAGACTGACTTGGAAACGATTACGGATTTCAGGGATTTTCAGCGGGGCTACGTTAGGTGTTGTTTTCGCAGAGGCAGTCCGTATTGTGCTCAGCTTAAACCGTACTCGAAACACGACCATGGCGTGATCGGTAGGTAGAGTATTGCCCCAATAAGATCTGCAGTTGTTAACTGCACTGCGCCATCGTCTGTTAGTAAGCACATGATCAAGCTGGAAGAAGTCACGATAGCCGGGACTTGCCCATGTTTCTAGATGGCGTTGTCGATGCTTGTAGCTAGTACTACTAACAAACAGTGAGAACATCTCTGCAAAAGAAACAAGTCTAGCACCGTTGTCAGTCCTTGTTCCAAGCGCAAAGGGGCCAATACATTGTTCTCCAGGTAGACGTGGCCCCAACTAAGCATTCAGGTCACCTGCTATGAAGATGCCGTCTTGTTGGTGGAGGGATGCCAGAATATCACCCAAATCGTTGTGGAATTTATCCTTTTCGTCCACTGTGGCAGAATCGGTAGGTGCATAAACTGATACAAGAGTGTTAACCGGACGGGCTCTGATCCTTAAGGTGGCTATCCGAGGGCTATGAGGAATAAATTCCATCACAGCTGAGACCAAATTCCGACGTACTGCAAATCCGACTCCAAGCACTCCTTTCTGGTGGTCGCTATCTGGCCCAGAGAAGTACAACTTGTAGGCACTCTCCGCTGACACTGCTGTGGAAGTAGGCAAATCAAGTGTACCATTTAACGGCAATCGATGCTCGGACAGGCAGGCAAAGTCTATGCTCTTTGGAAACAAGGAGTCCGTTAGGAGCTCCTTGTAGCCACACCTAAGGAATGTACGTACGTTCCATGCCGCAAACTTCAATTCAACCTTCGAAAGGTTCAACTTACATCCCGCTCGCATACTTTTCACACGCTGCGCGGGTACACCGTGCGCGTCGTCTTTCCAGGACGCGGTAGCATTTATCTGATTTACTTTAGTCCAAAGATCCATAGCAAAAGTTTCATGGATATATAGGACATCCGGGTCTCCAGTTCCGGTATCCATAAAGAATACTCCTTGCCGCTGGCTACCAGCAAACGCAGAGGGAGCCCCACCAGACAGCCGCCAGATCCTGGTCAGTCGCTTTCAGCTGGATTTCACTATTTAACCCATAGCTGGGAGCATGGCCTATTTAGAGGCGGCCAATACCCGCCTCGTCGCATCACAGTCATCAGTCAATGAGGTATTTTATAAGGAAACCAACGCCGCTTGGAGTCCCCACCACAACTTCCTTATGATGCCGCTGTTTGGTCCGCGACTGCTTATTCGTCGGACAAAGCCCGCTTATTTCGCAGCTAGCCCCCATATCTGAGGGTTATCCGGCTATCCGCCACCTGCCGACGCGTCCGATACGGTACAGCACCCGAGCGGATATATATATATATATATATATATATATATATATATATATATATATATATATATATATATATATATATATATATATATATATATATATATAGATGTTGCGGTTTCAACAAACTCAGTGTTCATTCTGAATGTTATTTGTCCTTAAAGCATAAGTCGCTCGATTCAGGCAAACAAATTGAGTAATGACCCTAACTACACGTCCAAAAATTCCAAAAAATGAAAATATGACCTTATATAATTGGTTACTGACATAAATTTACACTTGTTTCGCTGTTTTGGAGTGTATATATATGTGCGTATTATAGTTAGACAACTGAAAACACTGATTTTTCAGAAATTCAGCATTCAAATTTTTTAGCACAAACTAGTCAATACAAACTTGGATCCGACATATATTAATAGACATCTCGTTCAGAAAAATACTGAAAGAAATATAAATTTATAAATATACAATCAAAATGATCTGACCTATCAATAACAGACCCAAAAACCCAACTAAACTCTCAGTAAAAACTAAAAATTTAATATAAACTTATTTTATAAATTTTATAATTTAGCTTTCTTATGACACTTTTGCATAAAATTGTTAACCAAAGCGATTGTTGACCCGTTTTTGAGCGCAAATACTCTCATCCACTGCATTCGTTCACCACGGGTATCACGCCCTGCCCTGCACCCAGTTCCAACTCCGGTTTCGAGCAATGCTTAGCAATTATCCTGCCGTAATATGAGCATTGGTATAATTCATAAAGTAAAATGTGCGAAAATCCAAGTCATGCAGTAGAAGTGATCACGGTTTTCTACACACATTTTTGTGTCAGACTTTAGTATAAAGTGTTGTCTCCGTTTCAGATTCTAGCATGGTCTGCCTGCCGCCATTTCGCTACTGGCTGTATCTCTACATTGCTCTGGTCAATGTGGTCATGTACTTTGACTATCAGAGTCTCAATTTCGCCCTCATCTGCATGAACGACGGAGAAAATCAGACAAATCAGTCCGAAGTCCCCTCCCAGGGAAACTGGGGTCGAGAAACGGTAGTGGTGAGCGGATACGGTCTGGGGGCACTTCTGGGTCAACTGCCCATGGCTTGGTTCACAACCCGATTTCAACCACGAATCATGCTGACTGTAGGCCCGGCCATTGGTGCCCTCGCATCGCTTTTGTTCCCGTTCACCCGGCTTCTACCCGTGACCGTCTACACCCCGTTGGCTTTTTTCCTCCGATTTATTTCCGGGACTATCGGATCCATCAATCAACCGGCCCGATCCGTGATTGTGGTCAATTGGACGCCGCGAACGGAGATCACGTTCGCTCTGGCCGCGTCCAACCTGGGCTATCCCATCGGCTTCGGACTGGTCAATCTCCTGGGTGGGATCCTCTGTGAGTCCTCCTTTGGATGGGAAGGAATATTCTATCTTAACTCTATCATTCTGTTCTGCTTATCTGTCGTGACCGGTTGCGCTGTGGCCAACTCCCCAGAAAGCCAGACCTGCTGTCTAGGCGAGCCGGAATCCAACTACATCCAGGAAAATCGAACCCAGAAAACCCTACGACCCAAACGGGCGATACCTTGGCGTCAGATCTTCACCTCAGTTCCGGTCTGGGTCACTGCCATCGCGAAATTCGCTCGCCAATGGGCCGCAGCCACGGTTCAAGGCTTCGTACCCCTGTTTCTGCAGACGTGTCTCGGAGTGACGCCTCTGGCTAACGGGATAGCCAACACCCTAATGCACATCGGGGCTCTGGTGACCACAGTGTTAGCCACGGTGGCAACTGGAACCGCCAGCTCTCTGAACTGCGGCATTTCCTGCGGCATTCGACGAGTCAACACGCTGGTGTTCGGCGGTCTCGCTCTGGTCCTATTTCCCCTGTTCCTGTTCGAGTGCGGCCGGCTGCCGTTTGTCCTGGTGGTTTTCTGTCTCACTGTGGCCACGGGGTGTATCAGTCTTGATACGGTGGCCTACCAGCGCTGTGAGGTGGTCCTGGCCCCGGGCTGGGCCGCCCTGGTGAGTGGGATCGCGGCCACGGCCGGCCGGATATCCTATCTGATCTGTCCGCTGCTGATCGGATCCATTTTGGATCTGCGGGCTATCCAGGACGGGTGGCGGATCGTTTTTGCCCTCACCTCGGCCATTCTCCTCACATCCGTTGGGATCTTTCAGATCTGGGGGAAGGAGCAGCAACAGTCCTGGTCAAAGACGTCCAACACCGTTCAGCCGGCATCCTTAAATTTGTCCACTAGATGACTGTATCTCACTTAGGTTTAAGTAAATACAAGTAGTGGAATGTTAGCTTAAACTATTTCACAATATATACAACACCTTTATTTTGTGTCACTAACAACACCTAAGCTGAGACCCAAAAATTCAGGGCTCAGGTGGGGATCGAGCTCACAACCTTTACTGGTTGATAAACTAATAGAGTGTAGGAAGCTTAAATTTTCGGCCTAATAATCCAATAATACATCAGATTTTGACTATTTCGTAGAGAAATGATTTTTTAATGTATATTGTTGAACATACAGTAACCAAGCCTTCAGCCCCTTTATATTGCATGAAGCGTAAGGGGCCGTATACGTTTGTTTGTTTTAACAACGATACATGCAAGGTTCTAGAACAAGAGTTTGTTGAAAATAGAACGAAATGACGTCAATAGAAAAACTCAAGATAGCTAGAGACATGCACTGTGCTGTTGCAGAACTGTCAGTTACATAAAACAGTATCAAGCCTTGCAACAATGTTTCTGTAGGTAAGGTTTCCAGCAGTTTGCCAGAAATTTGACGTTATCTAGAAAATTATATTTCATCAATAAACCGGTGCTCAGTGATCATATTATAAAGATACCTAGGTACATAAGGAGGAAACAAAGTATTTTTGAAAGTTGATTCGCGTGCGCTGAAGGAGCAGACCATATTGACCTTTCTCGGCTCTGGGTTATTTGACCCCCCCCCATGAAGTGATCGTGTAACAAGCATCTTCTTCTTCTTCGTCTGTGGCGGCCGGCGGACGAATCCATATTCCGTCTTCCCTTCCAACCCCAGCACACGTCTTAGCAATGGGGTCAGAAGGGGAAGCCCGGATTAGGGCCAAGTTAGGGACAGCCGGAATGAATGGCATATTGGACCCGACAAGCTCGGTAGCATAATTTAAGGACCTGGGGGCTTCCAACTCCAACATGACTGAGGGAAGGATCCGACATGCCCCACAGAATTGGGACCCATTTTAACACCGTTGGCCAGACGGATGCCAGGGGACACCTGTGGAGATCTCCATTTGATGGGGGCCATGTCCATCGGATTTCCCACGGAGGCGGTTCCATTGCCCCCACCTTCATCTTCGTCAAACTCTACATACTGTTTCCCAGCTGTCGCAGATAAAATGACTAATTGGTTTGACAAACTGTGTACCTAAATTCAGAGTTTGAAAGCCACAACTATACATTAATGTTAAGCTTAAGATTCTTCTACCAAATTCTCATAGGGATTTACCCTGAAACTAAGATTCTTAACTGTATTTGGCCAAGTCTTTGACTAATTAATCAAAATCTTTCATTCCAGGGGCTTGAGTGGTACTTTTGCCTAGTTGGGAAATTTTTATTGTGACACATCAGGTTGAAAGCTATCCGGGCGGTAACAATATTAGAATTTGATTTGCGTGCCATAAATCCGTGGTTACACTTGGCAATCTTGTGACAACGGCAGTTGTCTTCCATGGATGTCAAGTGTGTGACAACTAGTGGTTACACGTAACGAAAGATTGTGACAACGCACAAGCACAATTACTGCTGAGTAGTGTTGTTTCAGTAGCCCATTTTAGTTTCAATTTCAGTTTCAGTTTCAGTCGGCAACCTAAGTTAATTTCAGTTTCAGTTTCAGTTTCAGCCGGATATCAGAAATAATTTCAGTTTCAGTTTCAGTCGTCATCCCAAAATTGTTTCAGTTTCAGTTTCAGTCGGCGCCGCAAAATAGTTTCAGTTTCAGGTTCAGTCCAGGTTCAAGAATAGTTTCAGTTTTAGCCCAAGTTTAAAAATAGCTTCTGTTGAATTGGTCGCCCTCACCCAAACATAACAAGTCGGCCCCAAAAGGGCCAGTATTCCTTTGTAGACCTTTTCTTTATTCAATTGCTATATTGTTTTCGTTTGAAGCTTTTTATAGTGTTAGAAACTACAGGTTTGGTTTCACGTGACTTCCCTCATCAGGGAGAGCAGGTCTATGCCGGGCTGAACTTGTGATGTCCAGCCCAAGCTAGTACCTAATCTAATTCCCTAACGCACCCATGTGTAGCTCCCAAGCTACACTGGTGCTCAAAAATCTGCAATCGTTTAGATTGCTGACAGCCGAAGACTGCGCGAAGGCTCTCAGATCTGCCGCTTAAATAGGCTCCAAAACCTAATTTGCATAATTCGAATGCAAAAAAATCTGACCTAAGCTAGCCCTGTGCTGAAGATAGGGCTTCTGAATAGAGAAATGACTCACATTGCACTAAACATACAAGTTTCCATTTTATACATTCCTGCTCCAGCAGGAATAAAAATTTCAGTTTCCTTCCACATGTAGTGGGAATTTAAAACTGTTGATGCTGCAGTCTTACTGTTGTATCTCAGCTTCTATGTGGGAAATTTTCAATAGCAATTTCGAGGAACATAAGCAGAGACTGAAATGGCATTTCATACGCAGAGACTGAAACTATATTCAGTCTCAGCTTGAACTGAAACCTGTTTCAGTCCCAGCGATCAGGAAAAACTTCAATTTTACACAGTGACTGAATCAGTTTCTTCAGATTTTTCTAGTTTCAGTTTCAGTTCTAGAATCAGGATAGTTTCAGTTTCAGTTTCAGTTCAGTTTTGAATATAGTTTCAGTTTCAGTTGGCTAGCCTAAATCGTTTCAGTTTCAGTTTCAGATTCAGTCCACTTTTCCAAATACTTTCAGTTTCAGTTTCAGTGACTGAAACATCATTACTGCTGAGCCAACGCTATGTCTACTATTGCGTTGCCACAACTAAATCGGGCATGGACCCAACGCGTTGTCAGTTGTCACAACGTTGCGACGCTGGTTACACGGACAACCTTGTGACAATGCTGTAGCAACGGCAGCTGCGACAACGCGTGCCACAAGATTTCCGAGTGTAAGAAAAATAATTTTCGACAACTACAGTTGAATACCCGGTCACTTGCTCCTTATTTCTGCGAGTTGGCTGAAGAAATCCCTGTCTACACTGAAAAGTACTCTAGCGACAGTTGTAAATCATCTGCTACGACCCTCCCCTCTCTCCATTCACTAGTCTGTTAAATGTACATATATGGTTTCGCAATCCCAGTTGTCAGTTCCCCTAAGTGCTTCGGTGAAAAAATCGAAACTACATTTTCCATCGAAATCCAGATAAATTCACGGACATACTGCTCAAAGCAGCCATGTTACTAATTCAGGTAAAAAATTTCAGCATGTGAAATTTGAAATGTCAATTTTATCAAGAACCCTGATGCAATTAGAGCACATAACCAACTACTTATGAGCAAGAGTACATAATAACTAAGATTGTCACAAGCGTCCAACTCTTAGTTGTTAGACTGTAGACATCATTTGCACAATAACGGCCTACCCCTCCCCACAACTGAGTACCTAGTGACCCCCCACAACTGAGTACCTAGTGATCCCCCAAAACTGTGTAACAGGTACAAAATTGTGTACCAGCACTCGCTTGTATGTTTACATGTTGAAGCTGGAAAGTGGCCATCAGCTGATGGAATGTTTTTGCGTAACACGTAAACATACAATCGAGTGCTGGTACACAATTGTGTACCTGGTACTCAGTTGTGGGGGGTCACTAGGTACTCAGTTGTGGGGGTGGTAGGCCGTTAATGTGCAGATGATGTCTGCAGCCTAATAACTAAGAGTGGGACGCTTGTCACACTCTTAGTTATTACGTACTCTTGTTATGAGCAAAAGACCACAATCAATCCTATGCCATTATCTTTACTATCACTAAAATATGATATTGTAACAACAACATCGTAATGCCTACTAAAATGCTCTAAACAAACATACAGGGAAAATAAGCACAACTTAATGCAAAGTGTTAGAAATAATGCACATAAAAGCTGGGTATTTAGCTTTATCGTTAAAATGCTCGGCACTTTCAAAAGGAGAGGGGTTGACGGGAAGCTAAGCTAGGCACAAGTGAATCACAATTTGTTCAAAAAAATTGCAGTCTCCCAAAACTAATTTATAGTACAAATTTCCCCATGAAAGCTTTCCTGCTGGTACAAAGCTACAACTGGCATTATTGAGACAAACATTGATTCACACTTTGAATTTGAGAACTAACATTGATTTAGCCTGTAAATGTTTACTGCAGATCAACTAGATGCCAGTTCGGTCAACTACGTACTTAGATCAATTGCGATATCGCGGTTTATAAAAACTATGCAAACTTTTTTCATCCATTAGACATGCAACGGAATCAAAGCATATCAAAATGTCAACTCTAATCTAGCTGCAATTAGTTAGTGCCAATAATTAGGTTAGAGTGGATTGTGAACGCTAACAAAATCACAACTATATAGCGATGAGTAACGGATATCCAGTATCAAGATCTCCAATTTTAGAAAAAAAGATACATATCTCTATCAAGATATCCAATTCCCACTTCGGACAAAAATAAGCAATTTTATCCACAAAAATTCAGCAAATTATGATTCTCAAAGCGGGAATGCAGTTTGGCTTGGCAGCATCGGATAAAATTGAGAGGGAAAGTTACAAATGTCAACTTTTACAAATTTCCCTCCGGTTTGGGTGTGTGTATATATATAAGTGTAAGTATTAAGGGGGGGGGGGGCTACGAATTTCACTAAAAGTTCGATGTTGGAAAAGCTAGCTAGTCTTTTGCCACATAATAGTATTAGGTTTAGTGTAAAATAGTTTAAAGTTTTGTAATGTGTTTCACGTGAATACTATTCCGTCTGAAATCAAAGTCGGATACCTAATTTGCATATTACACGAAACTACCTAATTTGCATATCCCGGTACTATAAAAGCGCATGCCGAAGTCTCTGGGGTCAGTTATTATTCTTGCATCATCAACGCCTCCATTAAGGTATTTTGGGTATTCTCGGTATTGCAAATTAGTTAAGCGAGATGGAAGAAATATAAAAACTTTGACCGGCACCTGGATTCGATCACCCAATCTTGGGATTCGGAGTCCAGAGCCTTGACATTTCAGCTAACCGGTCATGAAAGAAAATCTGGTAACGATTATTAAGAAAATTCGGCATTTAACTGTACATTTGTTAATATTATCTTATGCTAATTCATTGTAGGAACTACCTGTGGTCAGTAAGAAGCAAAGGTCAGGAAACTTGGAAGAAGCCATTTATTTTCCACAGGACAACATCGCGGGAAAACGAAGTGATGGAAGCAAGAAGAAACCTAAAATCTGAACGAACAATCTGTTTTGTTTGCTTTGCATTATCATTCATTAGTCTTCGATGGGGAGAGTATTTCACCTGTTTGCAAATACTATTTTGGTTCGGGAAATTCAAAAGGGGAGAGATCGATTTCTGGGAAGGTCTTTTGTACCGTCCGTGTCCACTTTCGGTGGGTCAACGGGAGAATCCCAAACGTCTGCGTCCACTGTCAGTGGGCCAACGAGAGCAAACCTCGGTGTCCTCTAATGGAGGCGTTGATGATGCAAGAATAATAACTGACCCCAGAGACTTCGGCATGCGCTTTTATAGTACCGGGATATGCAAATTAGGTAGTTTCGTGTAATATGGAAATTAGGTATCCGACTTTGATTTCAGACGGAATAGTATTCACGTGAAACACATTACAAGTTTGAAAGAATTCCATGCAGCATAGCGTCCTTTGGAGCCATCAGAAGTTGATGTTGTCGGTCCAAAGGTCGACATGGCTCGTACACAAACTTCGCCTCGCCCTGATCGCTATGGGCAAGGTACGGTACCCAAATTTTCCAGACATAGTTCTGACATATAGCGCTTTGATATCGTGTAAAATAATCCTTAGATCAATGTATACTTTTCTGTGAGATACAATCAAAGTGCGAAAAATTTGGTGTTGCAGGTCTATACGAGTGGAGGTTAACTAACGTCTAATGAGCTGTGGTTTATCAAATGAACTCAACTTTGCACCAATTAATACTCCAAGTATCTGTCTTTAGCTTATGTATAAATGACGTGATTTCGTTAATCCCTGCGTTCGCAGTACTTGATTACATTATCGATATTGTCGCTGTTATTTGATGCCATTTCGAAGATGTCAGCCAATTACTCCAAATTACTGTGGCAGAATCGGCTGAAACTTTGCGCATTACAGGCCAGTGAGTGTACCAAGATATGCAGAAAGCTAGGACACTAAACCTCGCTTAAGTGTTTGGAAATGCTAGATTGATTTCTCGAAGTATGGATGGCTATCGCTCCAAAAAGCTCTAAGACAGTTGTAAGCTTGTACTGAACGAAGGCACCTATTTAATACTTACACAACCTGAAAGAAAAATTGTAAAAGTTGACATTTGTAACTTTCCATCTCAATTTTATCCGATGCTGCCAAGCCAAACTGCATTTCCGATTTGAGAGTCTTTTTCAAAAAATTTGCTGAATTTTTGTAGATAGAATTGCTTATTTTTGTCCGAAGTGGGAATTGGATATCTTGATAGAGATATCATTTTTTCCAAAATTGGAGATCTTGATACTGGATATCCGTTACTCATCACTATATAGTTGTGATTTTGTTAGCATTCACAATTCACTCTAACCTAATTATTGGCACTAACTAATTGCAGCTAGATTAGAGTTAACTTTATGCTTTGATTCCGGTGCATGTCTAATGAATGAAAAATTTTTTCATAGTTTTCATAAACCGCGATGTCGCCATTGATCTAAGGGTTGACCGAACTGGAATCAAGCTGATCTGCAGTAAACATTTATAGGCTAAATCAATGTTAGTTCTCAAATTCAAAGTGTGAATCAATGTTTGTCTCAATAATGCCAGTTGTAGCTTTGTACCAGCAGGAAAGCTTTCATGGGGAAATTTGTACTATAAATTAGTTTTGGGAAACTGCAATTTTTTTGAACAAATTGTGATTCACTTGTGCCTAGCTTAGCTTCCCGTCAACCCCTCTCTTTTTGAAAGTGCCGAGCATTTTAACGATAAAGCTAAATACCCAGCTTTTATGTGCATTATTTCTAACACTTTGCATTAAGTTGTGCTTATTTTCCCTGTATGTTTGTTTAGAGCATTTTAGTAGGCATTACGATGTTGTTGTTACAATATCATATTTTAGTGATAGTAAAGATAATGGCATAGGATTGATTGTGGTCTTTTGCTGATAACAAGAGTACATAATAACTAAGAGTGTGACAAGGCGTCCCACTCTTAGTTATTAGGCTGCAGACATCATCTGCACATTAACGGCCTACCACCCCCACAACTGAGTACCTAGTGACCCCCCCACAACTGAGTACCAGGTACACAATTGTGTACCAGCACTCGATTGTATGTTTACGTGTTGAAGGCAAAAACATTCCATCAGCAGATGGCCACTTTCCAGCTTCAACATGTAAACATACAAGCGAGTGCTGGTACACAATTGTGTACCTGTTACACAGTTTTGGGGGATCACTAGGTACTCAGTTGTGGGGGTCACTAGATACTCAGTTGTGGGGAGGGGTAGGCCGTTATTGTGCAAATGATGTCTACAGTCTAACAACTAAGAGTTGGACGCTTGTGACAATCTTAGTTATTATGTACTCTTGCTCATAAGTAGTTGGTTATGTGCTATAATTGTATCAGGGTTCTTGATAAAATTGACATTTCAAATTTCACATGCTGAAATTTGTTACCTGAATTAGTAACATGGCTGCTTTGAGCAGTATGTCCGTGAATTTATCTGGATTTCGATGGAAAATGTAGTTTCGATTTTTTCACCGAAGCACTTAGGGGAACTGACAACTGGGATTGCGAAACCATATATGTACATTTAACAGACTAGTGCATGGAGAGAGGGGAGGGTCGTAGCTGATGATTTACAACTGTCGCTAGAGTACTTTTCAGTGTAGACAGGGATTTCTTCAGCCAACTCGCAGAAATAAGGAGCAAGTGACCGGGTATTCAACTGTAGTTGTCGAAAATTATTTTTCTTACACTCGGAAATCTTGTGGCACGCGTTGTCGCAGCTGCCGTTGCTACAGCATTGTCACAAGGTTGTCCGTGTAACCAGCGTCGCAACGTTGTGACAACTGACAACGCGTTGGGTCCATGCCCGATTTAGTTGTGACAACGCAATAGTAGACATAGCGTTGGCTCAGCAGTAATGATGTTTCAGTCACTGAAACTGAAACTGAAAGTATTTGGAAAAGTGGATTGAATCTGAAACTGAAACTGAAACGATTTAGGCTAGCCAACTGAAACTGAAACTATATTCAAAACTGAACTGAAACTGAAACTATCCTGATTCTAGAACTGAAACTGAAACTAGAAAAATCTGAAACTGATTCAGTCACTGTGTAAAATTGAAGTTTTTCCTGATCGCTGGGACTGAAACAGGTTTCAGTTCAAGCTGAGACTGAATATAGTTTCAGTCTCTGCGTATGAAATGCCATTTCAGTCTCTGCTTATGTTCCTCGAAATTGCTATTGAAAATTTCCCACATAGAAGCTGAGATACAACAGTAAGACTGCAGCATCAACAGTTTTAAATTCCCACTACATGTGGAAGGAAACTGAAATTTTTATGTTTGGGTGAGGGCGACCAATTCAACAGAAGCTATTTTTAAACTTGGGCTAAAACTGAAACTATTCTTAAACCTGGACTGAACCTGAAACTGAAACTATTTTGCGGCGCCGACTGAAACTGAAACTGAAACAATTTTGGGATGACGACTGAAACTGAAACTGAAATTATTTCTGATATCCGGCTGAAACTGAAACTGAAACTGAAATTAACTTAGGTTGCCGACTGAAACTGAAACTGAAATTGAAACTAAAATGGGCTACGGAAACAACACTACTCAGCAGTAATTGTGCTTGTGCGTTGTCACAATCTTTCGTTACGTGTAACCACTAGTTGTAACACACTTGACATCCATGGAAGACAACTGCCGTTGTCACAAGATTGCCAAGTGTAACCACGGATTTATGGCACGCAAATCAAATTCTAATATTGTTACCGCCCGGATAGCTTTCAACCTGATGTGTCACAATAAAAATTTCCCAACTAGGCAAAAGTACCACTCAAGCCCCTGGAATGAAAGATTTTGATTAATTAGTCAAAGACTTGGCCAAATACAGTTAAGAATCTTAGTTTCAGGGTAAATCCCTATGAGAATTTGGTAGAAGAATCTTAAGCTTAACATTAATATATAGTTGTGGCTTTCAAACTCTGAATTTAGGTACACAGTTTGTCAAACCAATTAGTCATTTTATCTGCGACAGCTGGGAAACAGTATGTAGAGTTTGACGAAGATGAAGGTGGGGGCAATGGAACCGCCTCCGTGGGAAATCCGATGGACATGGACCCCATCAAATGGAGATCTCCACAGGTGTCCCCTGGCATCCGTCTGGCCAACGGTGTTAAAATGGGTCCCAATTCTGTGGGGCATGTCGGATCCTTCCCTCAGTCATGTTGGAGTTGGAAGCCCCCAGGTCCTTAAATTATGCTACCGAGCTTGTCGGGTCCAATATGCCATTCATTCCGGCTGTCCCTAACTTGGCCCTATTCCGGGCTTCCCCTTCTGACCCCATTGCTAAGACGTGTGCTGGGGTTGGAGGGGAAGACGGAATATGGATTCGTCCGCCGGCCGCCACAGACGAAGAAGAAGAAGAAGATGCTTGTTACACGATCACTTCATGGGGGGGGGGTCAAATAACCCAGAGCCGAGAAAGGTCTATATGGTCTTCTCCTTCAGCGCACGCGAATCAACTTTCAAAAATACTTTGTTTCCTCCTTATGTACCTAGGTATCCTTATAATATGATCACTGAGCACCGGTTTATTGACGAAATATAATTTTCTAGATAACGTCAAATTTCTGGCAAACTGCTGGAAACCTTACCTACAGAAACATTGTTGTAAGGCTTGATACTGTTTTATGTAATTGACAGTTATGCAACAGCACAGTGCCTGTCTCTATCTTGAGTTTTTCTATTGACGTCATTTCGTTCTATTTTCAACAAACTCTTGTTCTAGAACCTTGCATGTATCGTTGTTAAAACAAACAAACCTATATGGCCCCTTACGCTTCATGCAATATAAAGGGGCTGAAGGCTTGGTTACTGTATGTTCAACAATATACATTAAAAAATCATTTCTCTACGAAATAGTCAAAATCTGATGTATTATTGGATTATTAGGCCGAAAATTTAAGCTTCCTACACTCTATTAGTTTATCAACCAGTAAAGGTTGTGAGCTCGATCCCCACCTGAGCCCTGAATTTTTGGGGCTCAGCTCAGGTGTTATTAGTGACACAAAATAGCTGTGTTGTATTGTGAAATAGTTTTAGCTAAAATTCCACTACTTGTATTTACTTAAACCTAAGTGAGATACAGTCATCTAGTGGACAAATTTAAGGATGCCGGCTGAACGGTGTTGGACGTCTTCGACCAGGACTGTTGCTGCTCCTTCCCCCAGATCTGAAAGATCCCAACGGATGTGAGGAGAATGGCCGAGGTGAGGGCAAAAACGATCCGCCACCCGTCCTGGATAGCCCGCAGATCCAAAATGGATCCGATCAGCAGCGGACAGATCAGATAGGATATCCGGCCGGCCGTGGCCGCGATCCCACTCACCAGGGCGGCCCAGCCCGGGGCCAGGACCACCTCGCATCGCTGGTAGGCCACCGTGTCAAGACTGATACACCCTGTGGCCACAGTGAGACAGAAAACCACCAGGACAAACGGCAGCCGGCCGCACTCGAACAGAAATAGGGGAAACAGGACCAGAGCGAGACCGCCGAACACCAGCGTGTTCACTCGTCGAATGCCGCAGGAAATGCCGCAGTTCAGAGAGCTGGCGGTTCCAGTTGCCACCGTGGCTACCACTGTGGCCACCAGTGCCCCGATATGCATCAGGGTGTTGGCTATCCCGTTGGCCAGAGGCGTCACTCCGAGACACGTCTCCAGAAACAGGGGTCCGAAGCCTTGAACCGTGGCTGCGGCCCATTGGCGAGCGAATTTCGCGATGGCTGTGACCCAGATCGGAACTGAGGTGAAGATCTGACGCCAAGGTATCGCCCGTTTGGGTCGTAGGGTTTTTTGGGTTCGATTTTCCTGGATGTAGTTGGATTCCGTTTCGCCTAGACAGCAGGTCTGGCTTTCTGGGGAGTTGGCCACAGCGCAACCGGTCACGACAGATAAGCAGAACAGAATGATAGAGTTAAGATAGAATATTCCTTCCCATCCAAAGGAGGACTCACAGAGGATCCCACCCAGGAGATTGACCAGTCCAAAGCCGATGGGATAGCCCAGATTGGACGCGGCCAGAGCGAACGTGATCTCTGTCCGAGGCGTCCAATTGACCACAATCACGGATCGGGCCGGCTGATTGATGGATCCGATGATCCCGGAAATAAATCGGAGGAAAAAGGCCAACGGGATGTAGGCGGCCACGGGCAGAAGCCGGGTGAAGGGGAACAGAAGCGATGCGAGGGCACCAATGGCCGGACCCACAGTCAGCATAAGTCGTGGTTGAAATCGGGTTGTGAACCAAGCCATGGGCAGCTGACCCAGAAGTGCCCCCAGGCCGTAGCCGCTCACCACTGCCGTTTCTCGACCCCAGTTTGGACCTTGAGAGGAGACTGCGGACTGATTTGTTTGATTGTCGCCATCGTTCATGCAGATCAGGGCGAAGTTGAGACTCTGATAGTCAAAGTACATGACCACATTGACCAGGGCGATGTAGAGATAGAGCCAGTAGCGAAATGGCGGCAGGCAAACCATGCTCTAACCTGGAACAAACTAGGCGATATAAGTATTCGCTTCCAATATGCTTCTCCTGTTGAAATTGTGTTGATTATAAATTCAATGATCAAATGTTTGGAAGTTTGATCAAAAACTTGTCAAAAGAGCGTCTACAACCAATTTGTGGAAGTGAATATAATTTGGGAGATCTTTCCAGAATTAAGAAACAAATAAATTTGGATTGATAAATGATCTGAAACTCTAAAGTGTTGGATTCATTTCTGACAAGAAATGATAGAAATATAACACTTAATGTATAATCTGTTGCAATATGCAGTCAGCATTGTGAAAGCAAATCAGAAATCGTAACCTAACTATGTTAGGCCTAATCGTAGCGTCATTGCTTTTAAACTATGTTTTTAGGTTTCTTCAAAGTTCAAGCATGTAAGTTTGCAAACTAACTTGAATTTTAACTGCAATACATTTTTCATTTCTGTCATATAATTAATTATAAACTGGCTGGATGACCTCTAAAATTATAAACAACGCCAATTAATATTTGCAGTGTGTGCTTATTTCTGTAATTACTATACAACTAGCTCTGAAGGAGAAATTGGGGAAGGGAAGCCACAAAAAATCTGGGTTTTCGGTTTCCTCCCCCAAAAACCGGAAAAGGCGAGCGTGTTTTCTTGAGAGGAGAAACCGTCCCCCCCCCAATCCAAACTTAGTTTCAAATTTAATAAAGGGCACCATGGTTACCCCAACAGGGAATATTTTGAATGCTAGTTTTACGACGCAACAATATATATGCATTTTTCTTGTTTTTGTTTCATAAAATTAATTTCGATGACAAAATTCTGAGAATCAAAGATCGATCATGCACAGGACTGCACCTGTCCAATCCAGACGCAGCATCGAAAACTGGATTTCCTTTGCAACATCATCCAACGCATTATTAATTAGGACAAAACAAGTCACTTTCTTTTCCAGTACGTAAATGACAACAGATTTATCAAATCAATATGAAATTAAATGTGAGACTAAATATAGGAGGACCCATACCTGAACGGGAGGTCAAATTTCACTGACCCTTGTGGAAGCAAATTTGGGTACCCCTTGTGAGAGCGATTTTTCTTAGGGGTACTTTTGAAAGCGATTTTTAAGCGATTTTCACCATTTTTTAACAAAAAACAGCTACTTTTTAGCTAAAACACGTTTTTCGGACGTTTTTTAGCAAAAAGTAGTGCTTTTAAGAAAAAAATTCCGGCGAAGCCGGAAAAGTTTTGGAAATTTTAGTCGTAAAACCCATTTTTTGGCCAATTTTCTTACCCCTTGTGGCAAATTTTCTTACCCCTTGTGGGCGACATCGCCGAGGGGGGGGGGAATTTCCCCCCCCCTTTCCCCCCCTCTTGTCCACCTGTGGGAGGACCCAATAAATTTAAGCTAGTAAGCTGGATATCCGATCCGTGCAGAAAAAATAATTCGTTTCCAATGACGAAAGTGGAATCGAAAATCTCTGAAAATTTGAAATTAGAGGTATTAAATGAACTCACGGCTCGGTTCAAACCTTCGAGTTTCCTGATCAAATCAGTAGTCAGAAGACTTGCCTCTCTAGCCTACCCTCTGGAACGTCTACACCTAATTTCAATCTTTTTTTACAGCCACCTCACTCCAGTCGGTGCTCCGGTTAGGGGTAGTGCCAGCTTATGCAGTTTTTGAGGGAAACGGAATGCTGACACTGAGTAATCGCCCTAGCAATTACCCGATGTGCTCTACAAGGCTATCAGAATACACGCACATTACGTCCACCGTAATGGAGGTGCTGTGGTAGCTCCACCAAGCAGGCGGTCACCCCTTGACAATCTCGGTAAATTGCCCAAGAGGGATTCACCAAATAGGGTGCTAGAGTTTATTTTCTCAAGCTCTAGTCTTGACATGATCCTCCACTTGTAGCGCAGTAAGAAACCACTGCGCTACAGGATGTTCAATTTCTATCTTTCTTTCGATTATAGCGTTAACACTTAATTTTAAGTCTAAACAACATTCAACAGCTGCTGAAGATGCCTTCTTGCAACTCGCAAATTAAATTCAATTTAATTTAATTCCTTTCTTGTATTATTTGCAATAATATTGCTGTCTCGTCTTCATTTCAATTCAGATTTCAGTTTAGAAGTCTCACAGATTTGATATTTCTAGAATGGATCATAGAATAATGCCTTCACTTTTCAGGTCGAGGTGACAAAAGCTAGATGTGTTTCAATAAATGTAGAGATTCATGTTAACAGCTGCAGTTAAAAAGGATGTCATAAAATTTGAATTATGTGTTCGAGTGAAATGTCAGCACTGCCTTTTACCACTGTTTTATCTCATTACATTTTGATTGGGTGGTTTTATCATGTACAGTTTTATTGTTTTCGTTACGATTCTTATTGCTGTGACCAATACTATTGCAAATGCAGGTACTGCTAAATTTGAGCTCTAAAGCGATTTCTAGGATGGGGTCAACAGTTTTTTCTATTATCGATTGTTCTCACTTTCACAGAATTTGTAGATGTCCTACTTCATTATATTTTGTGTAAAACCTTTTCCTATCATTCACAGTTACCCTTTAAAGTTGTAAACAACAGGCTTGTGTCATGTCATGTCCGTTACAGGTTAACTTTAAATTTGATTTAAAAATTTAAATTTAAAAGTCATTTTTAGCTTTAGAGTTTTTCTTTCAGAATGCCAACATTTGACATCCCTGGATGACAACAGTTTCAGAGAACAGGTCGGATTCCTAAGCAATCGTACAATTTAAATGGCTGTATCTTGTGTAAAAATCTTGTGAAAGGTATCAGTTGTTACATACTTAACTTTATGTAACGATAAAGCAGAAACCACTACCTTAACCACCCATAACTGGTGAAACAGAAACAACACTAGAAGTTTTCAAAATGTTTCCCATTGTCGCAATTGCCTTACTTCGTGTTGTTTCAGCCCACTAAACTGGACCTGAACCTAGTGTGGAAATTTCCTCCAGATTAGAAATTTGGCTTTTTCGTAATATGCAAATTAGTTTAGCCAATATTTAAGGGGGGGGGGGGAACTTTCGTTTCCGAAAATGAAGAAAATTCTCTGCCTAAAACAGTGGCTAGACTAATTTGCATATTACGAAAATGCCCAATTTCTAACCTGCATATTCGTTCCGAAGTTCTTAGACATTTGCAAACAAGGAAATTTCCACACTAGTCACGGTCGTCGACTGAAACTGAAACTGAAACTGAAATTACTCTGAACGATGCGGTTTTGATTCCAGATCAAATCGATGCCGATCGTGATCGCAGGTCGCTCCAACTGCGGTCTGACGCTGGCAACGTTGTCCAGCCTGAACGCGACGGCCACTGCGGACTGCGGCTACACCTTCTACGACGTGGACGAGGAAACGGAGGGGCTGTTGTCCACTCTCTGGGCTCTCGTCAGGGAAAGTGGGAATATGGACGGCGAAATCAGTCTACCCTTTTGCTTTGCCTGCGGAAAATATGTTGGAGGTCAGCCAGCATTGCTCTGAAGCTGAGTTACTTGCCCTGCCTGGCCCCTTATCGGATCCAGATACTGTCTTATTTTGTCTTTGTAGCCTAGGAACTCGAAGGGCAGCCGGAGAAAAAGTATTCCACCGATTTTGAAGTTGAATTTCAAGAGTTTGGGAGAATAGGACAGTGAGGCCGGAATTGGCGGGAAGGGCGCAGTCCTGAAAAGTGTAGTAAGGACCGGCCGGCCGCAGCAGCTTTCTAGGCAGGCGACAAACACCACATTAGAGTAACCAGAGACTGATATGCTTGACGCAATTATATATTGTTGTAGGAACAGAACGGAGACATGTTTTGATATAGAGCTTTGTCCTTAATTTTGAACTAAGTAACGGCTCCTTTCTTATTTTCGCGATGCGGGCTGGAAGAGATTTCTTCGCCCTTCAATCGTTTGACTTTCGGAAGGTAGCTGCCCATGCAGGATGGCGTGTTAAAACAGTACAATAATCCTCCAGTCGCATCGCACAAATAGTCTAAGGAATATATATTAATTATCGTAATTTTGTTATATTGTATGTACTGTTGTGTACATAATACCAGAACCCTGGATGGGAGGTCAAATTTCACTAACTTTGGCGGCAAAGAATTTTATCACTCCTTGTGGAAGCTAGTTTGTTTGGTGCTGATTCGGGTATTTGCAGCAAGCTTTGAAAGACTTTATTCATTGTTTATTTCTTTAATTTTTGAAGTTAAATTTTTATAACCATTTTAAAGCAGAATGTGCTTACTAGAACTAGGGAAAGTTTGACTGTCTCAATTCAAAGGTTCAACATGGATCTCTCAAAGTGTGGGAAGTCAGATGCAGGATATTTTTTGACATTTCATTAAGCAACAAACAAGCTCGATATTTTAAAGAAATGTAAACTTTGTCTGATTTTTTTCAGTTATAGTTACAACTATCAAAAGGACCAAATGCAAAACCTAAAAAATCGTGGACAATAGTTGACCCACCGAACTACGCTGTTGAAGGTTTCAAAATCTGGCAACATTTGATTTTTCAAAAAAGACCAGTTTTTGACCTTGAAGATAAGTTTTCTCTGTTATCTCTCAAACCATAAAGTCTCGGAGAATACTGTAAAGAGCAACGTTGTAGGTCTAAGTAAGTGCTTCAAATTTGTCCGTTTTGGGAGGCCGTAGTAAACGTTCCTTTGGGTTGAAGCTAATTTCCCAAATTCAAATTTTCTTGCCAAATTCAAATTCAAATTCTTATGAAATGTTTTCTTGGTTAAAATCTGTTACAGTTGTAATAAATTTGAGTGGATTTCAACGATGAATGAGTTTTAAAATCCAATTATATCTCCGAACCAGCACTTCAAATTTGACTTTTCGCAGAGTAGCCCAGCCTGAATTAACAAATTGAAAATGAATTTATTGCAAAAGGTCATTTTTGGGTAGCTTTCAACAAAAATAGTGATCAAGTAAGGCAGGCAACTTTTGGAAAAATTTTACTCGAAGTTATTTCGGGAATTTTTATACCGCCGGAGGCGGTATACTTGTAATGGGTTGACCCATCTGAATTCCTATGTTTTGCATGTAAATTGCTTGGCGCGGAGGATTTCCTTCCTATCTTCAACACATGTGCCTAGTACGCAGGTTTTTTGGCCCAAGAGTTTTTCAATGATTTTGCAATTTTTACAGCATTGTTACAGTCCATTTTCTTCAATTTGTTTGCTCTGTAAATTGTTTGGCAAACGATCACTGTCTGCCTTTTTCATATTACCCGAAACCGGGCGTTATTTGCCTGTCACTTGATTGGCAGAGGTTTAACAGATCAATAAACAGGTAAAACTGCCAATAAATAGGTAAAACTGCTAAAACTGCTTTGCTTTAGAATTTACATAGAAAAATTTGTTCAAAATAAACATAGATATAATTTAATCATAATTTTCTTTCCAGCGATTTAGTCGATAATTTCGTTAATGTCAGAATGGTGCAGTGGTTAGAGTGTCCGCTTTGCGCTGGTACGGACACAGATCGAATCCTTCTTCCGGGAGAATTGTACTTTCACAATTAAATACTTTCCCATAAAATACTGTCATTCTTTTGTCTCGGAAACCCAAATGTTGGGTATGTCAAACTAGTCATATGCTAGCGTCACAATACAGTAGAACAATATGTTCTATGCAAAACAAGCAAAACATTGAACACATAAATTTCAAACACTACGGCGGTATTTATTCCCCTTTTAAGGGGTAACTTGTTTTGTATTTGTTCTGTTCCTATTTTCAGGTAGATCGCAAATTCTGGAAAAGAAGGACGTCAGTTGTTGAAGCCGCTTCTTTCGATTGAACTAGCAGATACACTGTTACTGTAAAATAGTAGTGCAGCTGATTAAATGCTGATTCTATAAAACAAACTTAACACGTATGTAACCTGTAATGTGCTCGAAATAAATGAGTGCTGTGTTGTGTAAAACTAAGCCACACATGTGATTTCTTACACTTCATTGTGACATACAGCAATCTTGTAATCTATCAGAATCCTAGCTGTCTGTATAAAACTTAATTTAAATGCCTGCAGCCGTCACTAGACGATATAAAAACTAATAATTGCAGTAGGCTTTCTACCAGTATCTGATTTCAAAAATCAAAAAATCAAAAAATTTAAGATTTAAATTTTCAGGAATTGTGATTCTCTTTTCTCCCACCCTTTCTAAAGCATAAAATCCAGAATACGTCATCTCCCCACACACACCCCTGTCTTGTTTACGTTTGAAATACCATTTAAATTCAGGATATTCAAGTTAGATGAAATTCGAGCAAAAATATTTTATTAAAATGTACATTAGTCATCAAGAATTATAATTATATTTAAATTCGAAATCGGGTATTTAAACATCAGTACTGTTTACTGCTTTGACTCATTATACACATTTCGATTGCCATTCAGTTTTACCATGCGCAGTTGCATTCTTTTCGTAGCATTCTTCATTGCTGCGATCAGCCCTTTTGCTAATGCAGGTTAGTTTCCTTAAGAAGGGCTCGCGATTTATCTTCAATGACTAATCTTTCTCATTTTCATATATTATGTCGACCTTTTGATGGTTTAGGCAAAACTCTTCCCATCATTCACAGTTAGTCTTCCTCCAAAGTGACGTCAACATTTCCTAGGTCTGCGGATTTTAGAGGCAACGAGGCAGCCCGGCGACCTTGGTGGCTCCAAGAGTTTATATATAATAGCAAGAGTACATAATATAAGAGTGTGCCACTAGGCACACTGTATGTTATGCTCTGCTCGCTAACGGCCCACCCCCCCCCCCCGCAAATTAGACCCTTCACTTCAAAGAATTTTGAGCGCTATGTGTAATAAAAATGAATTTTCCGTCATGGGGATTT
>JASAND010025976.1:0-23844 GCA_030248195.1 Trissonchulus latispiculum | reverse complement strand
CATACTCTTATTATTATGTACTCTTGGTCTACTGCATATATCATTTCTCCTGCAAGCGAACTGCGGTCACGGCACTGTCAAAAGATGCTGATCCCTATAGTAAGCAAGGAATCACAGGAAAGTTTTTAACAAATTCTCAGTGGTTTCAATATCTTGGAAACTGAGCTTTTGGGCGTGAATGTGTCAAATTAGTTATCATTGGTTTTCGGTTACTATTCCCATCCCAACACAGTGTTGTTCCTGGGAAAGTGCAATTTGAGGTGTGAATATTAGTTGTGAAAGTGTCTGTTCAATTGCAAAACTTGCCGGCCACAAGTGCTTCAAAACCGTTAGTGCAAACACCACCACCATCAATCCCTGCTTTCTCGTTTCAGCTCCTCATTGACTATAACCAATTGTACGTAGCTTAGTTCAACAGATCCCGAGCTTCCAGTACAGTAACCAAAACAGAAAAAGTCGGTGGTAAACTAGACAACAGAATAGCTTGATCCACTTCCGCCACAGGAGCTCACATCCCGCTGCCAACTTATATGTAAATCCCTTAAGCCTTTTCAGGTGACTTTGCACGGAAACTCCGCTGTGAACTCTCGGCTGTGAATAGCGAGATGTCAGGGATCAGATTGGTTTGAAAACGGCAATTGAGCGCACACAGGAGCGTATCCTGGAACGCGATCCGAGTCTTTGGAAAGCTCTCGACTGGCCCGGTCTATAGAAAGTGCAATTCAATATTTGAAGGAAACTCAGCAAGGTGCTACTACTACAGTGAGTAAGATTAGCCATTACTCAAACCCTCAGAAACTATTTCAGTCGTAGAAACCTGACAACGAAAAGCAAACAATCAGCGTTGATTCAGACAGCAGCGAAGAAGGAAGCTTCTGTAAGGGTTGCTGTCGCCAGGATGATAAAACAATGCGATGCCCAGCTAAACTAAAGCGACTAGCTGCAATAACTGTGGTGGTGTTGGTCAATAAAGGAAAGCCTCCCCACCTGAAAAGGTTGGTATGATCTATATAGCAAAACAGGAAGACCAAAAGGATGATAACTCAGAAGACACAATAATCGTTTAAAGGGAGAGCTAATTGCACACACAAATTTTAATGCATGTATAATCTTTCTGTTTTTGCTACCTGTTTTTGTGAACCGGAGAAAGTGTGGTATCCTGAGATTGGATCACACACGTGGTTATGTTCTTAGGTTAGAATGGTATCTTGTGAGTAAAGTAGTTGGGTCGAGTTACAACAGTAACTTTCCAATATTAGCCGTCAGTGTTTTAAGCATCACTTTTTTGGCAAAGAAAAAATTTGCAAACTTATTTTTGTGTTTCGGTCTCTTGCAATATTGGAATTTCATTCGTTCTATTTTAACACATGTTCAAGTAACGTAACCTAATTTGAAGATTAGTCTTGACCAATTAAAAATTACAACATTTTGTAATACAAACGGCAGGATTTTTTGTGAATTAACAATTTGTTGTTACAGCTTATAATTAGCCTTTAAGCTTGAAAATGGCTGCTTGCCTCAAGACAAAGAATATTCTAATTGGCTTATTGGTTGATCATTACGATCCTTGCTTGGAGCCGCAGTCAACCCGTCCCTGTAGACGTGGTCTTTCATATTTAATCAAAACTATCACTACTGATCTTTGTCTAAATGTGTCATTGAAACTTTTCCATGGATTTGAAGACACAGCTAATTACAGTGGATTAGCCACCAGCCTTGAAAATGGTGATATCGATACAGCTTGGTATGGCCTAAGTTTGCCGTTCCCATTCGAAGGAGTGTATTACTCCTACCCAAATACCTTTGCTGGTTCGATTACTACATATGTTAGGAAGAAAAACTTAAAAAATAGCTTACATATATCATCTCAGACATTTATTACCACCCTGCTACCATTTTTAATTATTCTTCCGATATTTGTTTTGATTTGGCTGGTACAAGCAGCACTGAATCTGAAGCCTCGGTCGTTTGGCGTCGTTTACACCTTCATGAAAGTAATACTGAAATTGATGCCGCTTTTAACTACTGCTTACGTAATCGATACCTATTCACAGATTAATATCATGAAGGAAAAACCGTTCGATACGATATCACAGCTACTAAAACTTATTCAAAAAAATCAAATGGAGATGGTATTGGAAACGCAGCTAACCGGTGGCATAGATATTTTCAATGCAACAATTCTCACGAAAGAAGAAAACAGAATTTTAAGAGAATCACCTAACATAAGGAAAGTCAACACAAGTCTGGATGCATGTCAGGAATTATTCAAAGAATCAGGAATGCAAACTGTGGTGGTTAATTACAAGGTCTGTTTTAATTCTGTTACGCTTAAAGCCTGCCGCCAAAATGTAAAAGCACAAGACAAAAATAACAAAGTAAAACTCAAAATTCAAATAAAAATACGAGGACTGCAAGTTTGAGTAAAGTAGGTGGCGGATTTAGCATTGCAGATGTGCATAACGTTGTAAAAGATACTAGTTTCGTGCTTCTTCACTATTTGTAATGAAAACGATGAAATCTGATGTTAAAATTGGTAAAAATCAACCAAAAATAATTTACTCTCTGCCACGGAATCATGAAGAAGAGAAGAAGATCGATAGTTAATGATTGTAGAGTTGAATATGTTCGAACGTCCAAGCAATATTTATATTAAATCTAC
Source organism: Trissonchulus latispiculum (assembly GCA_030248195.1). NCBI lineage: Eukaryota > Metazoa > Nematoda > Enoplea > Enoplida > Ironidae > Trissonchulus > Trissonchulus latispiculum. The sequence goes on along the minus strand of JASAND010025976.1, from coordinate 21,182 downwards.
TATTTGTGAAGCCAGAGTTGCCCAGTGCTTAGATTGTTCAATGCTCAAAAATAAGAGACTAGGATTTAGATGTCAAAAAACGGATATTAAGCAATATTAGTTAATAAGGTCATAATTAATATGCAATTCGAGACCCAAACTCCCGACCCGATCCAGAAGAAAACCACTTGATCAACCGTCTTGACTCGGAAGCGTCAAAACTCAATCTGATCCGAAACCTATACTGAAGGCAAGTGCCAACCCCGCTTGCTAGGGACATCTATTGAACCTATACATCCCTGTCAACATTAAACAGGCTCACGACAAAGACCCCTACCCAGGTTGGCTACGAGGACCCTCAACTTTTGGACAAATCACCTTTTGGGTGTCCTGCATCTAAAGTTTGTAATCGCAGTAAGCGCACCGACCTTCCTTGTAATTGAAGAGGTAGTTACCGATGAGATCAGGGCCGATTTTTTCGGCCCGGCCCGGCCCTGTTCAAATTTTAGATTTGTCCGGCCCGGACCGGCCCTGTGTCAAAAACTTCAGGCCCTGGCCCGGCCCGGCCCTGAGCGCAGTTTAGGTCTGCGCGGCCCGGCCCGGCCCTGGAAAGCCCAGGGAGGCGTTTCAAAAGATTCTCCTAAGTCCGCTCCTAAGCGCGCTTAGGAGCAGACTTAGGAGAATACTTAGGAGCGTCTTAGGAGCTCCTAAGACGCAGTTAGGAGTGCTCCTAAGCGTGTTTCAAAAGAATTCTCCTAAGTTCACACTGACATTCTCCTAACTTAGCCTAACTTAGGAGAAAAGTTAGGAGCGGTCTGAGCGCTCCTAAGGATTTAGGAGAATTGCTAGTAAGGAGGAATCTTTTGAAACGGGATTCTCCTAAGTTCCCTACTAAGCTGGACTTAAGAGCGCTCCTAAGCTTAGGAGCGTCTTTTGAAACGCCCCCTGATATTTAAGAAATTCTTCTATGAAGATTTGAGACACTTAGAATTTTGTGTTCTGCCTCACTATCGTATTCTCGAGATCCAAAGTCCATGTTCTCTCAAAAAACAGTGCATTACGAATATATTTCAGCATCCTACCTTGCTAAGAAAATTAGCACTAAATGTACTAAATTAGCCTGAGGTCGATTTACCGATATAGTTAAATGTTTTACATGTTTGGATGTTTGTTTGTTTGTTGTTTGAAAAGAGTTTGAAACAGTTACATATGTATGTAGTATAGATTGAACTTCTGTTACTCGAAAGCCGATATATATTTTATATGAATTTATTGTATATTCAGTCTCATTTGACACAAAGAAAGCAAGAAATTTTGAATTTAGGAAGGCAAAATCAATTATTAGAATTGGAAAGTGTATATATGCAATAAATTAATGTGAAAAACGTTAGGGCTTGGCAGGGCCGAACAGGGCCGGGCTTTTTTCGTTGGAAGCTGCGCGGCCCGGCCCGGCCCTTACTAGATTTTCCTCAGACCCGGCCCGGCCCTGACTGGAAACCAGGTCTGCGCCGCCCGGCCCGGCCCTGTTCGGTTGATCTCATCTCTAGTTACCTAGTCCGGTTGAATCAGCATGGTTTATTGCAAATCAGATCAAATCAATTACATGCGACTGAAGAAAACGAAAAGATTCAGCTTTCTGGAGCAAAAACTTAGTCACTTCATTGCATTATGGTAGTGGGACACTTGGCCACACTTTAATTGTTCGTTTCCTAAATACGAAAGGGAATGGCATTTACACTCAATTGGAAACTAAAAGGAAAGGGAGGGACCATGAAATATTGTGTTAAATGTGAGACGGTGTTTGTACACTACTGCAATAATGTTGTAAGAAATAAAGTTATCTATTGTATTTCAAACTTTTAAGACAATGTTAACTGTTAAAAGTACTTTTTTGGCTAGTTTCAATTTGAAATTATAAACTGAAAACTTTCAGATCTTTAAATGAAAACGTATTCTGTTTATAAAGAAAGTAATGTCAATTTTGTAGCTTAAATTAATGAAAATTTTATTTTTGGCTACGTATTAATATTTGTAAATTATAAACGTTTTCCAAAAGTTTCACCAATACCGAAAGTGTATAATAAAAGCAGTAATAACTGCTTCTAATTTTTAACGATTGCCCTTCTTTCATCATTACAGTTAAACCCTGTCCTAATATTTAAGTCTAAGGTCAAGTACACAAAGAGAACAATAGTGTGGCGAACTGTCTCACAATCCATTACAAATTACCATGGGCCGATGTTATCAATGATTACACCCGACATAAATTCTTGTGTTGCAGGTGACATTATTTGTCAAAACATCAGATTCGAAGTGATAACGAGCCTTCTTCGTGTTTTCAGGTTAACATGAAATCTTGCTCAGCATTGCTGTGTGAACTACAGGAAATTCCTCTCAATGACATTCCTATCAGCATGGGCTCCTTTCCATTTTCCAAAAACAGAACTGGTACTTTAGAACTGGTGAAAATGTTTTCTACCATTTCTGCTGCTGGCATTGTGCACGTCTATCGATTGCATACGGAAATGAAATACTCAAAGATTTCACTATGTCCTACTGTAACTGAACTGAAGGAATCACACGCCTTAAACATTTTAGCACATGTTGGAAAAGTTCTGGCATTGTATTTACCAGGAATATGTTTAGCCTTCATACAGTTAGTTGCCGAGATATGCAATTACCACTTTTTTGAAAGGAAAACATCTATTTTTTAGCTTCGACCTTGACGTCCAGTTTCAGTCATGTACCTGCATATAAATTTGTTACTTGATGTACGATGTAAGCCGCTTAAGATTGACGTGAAAAACTTGAATGAATTGAATTAAACATCATTGTGAAGCTAATAATGAACTATGTGAAACTAGTATAATGGCTTAATTTTATGAAAGATAAATTTTGACCAGCAGTAGTATTTTCATGTTTATGAAACGATGTTTGCAGGAGTACTAAATAGGCAATACAAAAGCAAAAGGTAGGTGTTTTCAGGCCATAAAAATGTGGTCTTCCAAAACAAATAGCAGCGCTCCAGACGTAGTATTAGTCCAGATATAGTAGTAGTAGTGAACGGGGAGTATTCCGCCTTTATATTAAGCCTAGCTTACTCGACTGGAGCAAATTTCCGCATAGCCATAGCAATGGATCGCCCACTAGCTATAGATCGGAAGCAATTTGGCCGGGTACACAGTTCAGCAAACTTAAGTGCAGAAACAGCTGGGTCTCAAAACAACGAATCGCCGTACAATCTGTGTTTCTACGTTAGGTGCCAGCAGAGTGGTACGATTGCTTCCTCTTCACTGACCTTGAAACTCCATATTCAATTTTGAGGGATTTGCGACTGGCTGACTTTGCGTTGAAAACCACTTCAATCACGACCATTGATGTTGATTAGAAATGTTTATTATATGGATTTGTTAACTGCAGAAAGGATTCACTTGGAAGACGGCTTGTACGGCACACGTTCAGTATTTGGATGGGTTCTTTCTGGAATACTGGATAAAGCTGTTTCCAATGAAAACAGCACTTTCTTACTAACCGTCAGTAGTATAGGGCGACCGTTTCGACACTTACTCCCAGGAGTAAATGACCGTTTGACCTTTCACAATTACGTCATCAATTACGCAACTTCTATGTCTAATTAACTTTCTTTGCCGTCCCTCTGTGTTCTTCCCCGGGGCTTGGGACCCGGCGTTGGCCGATTACCGGACTCCTACCTACCTAATCTACCTATATATATGTATACACTACCTACCTACCTAAGCTACCTACGTATCCTGTTTGAGACCGGCCGGGGTTTCACCGGCCGGCTGCCGGCCGGCCCGGCCGCACCCATCGGCCGGCCGGCCGGTGAGCCGGCCGGCCGGCGGCCGGTGAGACCGTAAGCCGGCTGGCGGCCGGCCGGCTACCGGCCTAGAGCAGTTTGCAGTGCAGTTAGTATAACTATTATTATATATTTATTTTCGGATATTATCTTAGAAAAATAGCACAGCATAACATAAAAAATTAGCAAAACTAGATTTGGAGTCCATTTTAAGCTTGGTTGCTCTATTTTGTAAATTTCTGATTGGTGACTTGTATCCCAGCCGGCGGCCGGCCGGCCGCCCGGCGAGCAAAAGTCGTCGGCCGCCGGCCGGCTGCAGCCGGCCGGCCTCAAACACTCGCCACGTATCTATTATATGTACATTAACCTATGCCCAGTCCTAGTCTAATGTTTTTGTATTTTTGTATTTTTTAATAATTTTTGACTTAGTTTTGATCTATATTTTGTTCATTTTTGTTCATTTTTTTGTTCAAATCATGTTCATTTTATCCAACTCCACTAAATTGCCGACTATTTTACTTGATTTTTGAAGAATTTGTACTAACTAAACTTCTGACATAATTTTCAACTTCAGATTGACTTAACAGACATGGCAAACCTAGCTGACCAAAACGACGATTACCACTTCCTACTCACCAGTATTGACGGCTTCAAAGTACGCGTGGGTAGAACCGGTAAAAAGCAAATCGGGTGCTGACATTACTGCGGCTTTTGAAAATATTCTAGCTCAGGGACGCAAATCCCAGAAAGTGTTAAGTGACAGAGGGAAAGAATTCCAGTATAAAAAGTTTCAAAGTTTACTACAATCAAAAAACATTCGCTATTACACCTGCAATAACCCAGACATTAGATGTAGCATAGTTGAACGTTTTAACAGAACACTAAAGACTAAAATATGGAAGTTCTTTATGTTACTTTACTTTATGGAAGTAGCGAATGTTCTTTGATTTTAGTAAACTTTGAAACTTTTTATTCTGGAATTCTTTCCCTCTGTCACTTAACACTTTCTGGGGTTTACGTCCCTGAGCTAGAATATTTTCAAAAGCAGCAGTAATGTCAGCCCTCGATTTGCTTTTTACCGGTTCTACCCACGCGTACTTGCTGAAGCCGTCAATACAGGTGAGTAGGAAGTGGTAATCGTCGTTTTGGTCAGCTAGGTTTGCCATGTCTGTTAAGTCAATCTGCCACTGCTCATCTATATCATGGAATACGTAACTTAGGTGGGGATATTTTCGCTTTATTGGTTTGTGGACAGAGTAGGTATATTCTTTACCAGCCACCCCTTGAAATCCCTGCTGCTTTCGCTAAAGTATTTATACCGGAAAACGCTGGGTTGAAAAGGTAATAAAAACTCGGAAGCGGGGTGGAAAGAAAGAGTACTTTGTCAAGTGGTTAGGTTATCCAGATAAGTTCAATAGTTGGATATCAGAAAATGACGGATTTCTATATGTTCCTCCCCAGTAACACGGGGGACTTCAAAACTAACTTTCTAAATGATTATCGGGTTAAGCTCCCTCATAGAATAAAATTACAGCGTGAGTGGGAAGTTGCTCTCGTGGAAATGATGTATCCAGTGACTTGGGGCAATCTTTCTGCAGCTAACTCGGCCGTCTCCTTTAAGTTTCGAGACAAGACCTCAATGGTTAAACTCTTACCTAAACGACACTACGAAACAGTGGACGACCTATGTGATGCAATTAATTTCACTATACTTAACATGGAACATCCCGTCACAGGCGAGAGAGCACCAATTAAATTTAGATTCGATGGGTATCGCACAGGGTAATGTTTTCAATACCAAAGACCTTCCCCAATACCGTTAAGTTAAGCAAAAATCTCTGGATGATGTTAGACTATTACCCCGACCCAATGCAAAGGGACGGTGACCCTGTAGACGACAAAATAGTCTTCGTTGCTGAGTCCGAACCTGATCTTAGGCTGGGTTTCTACTCTCTCTTCATTTACTGCGACCTGGTGGCTCCTCAAGTAATAGGAAACGCACTGGTCCCGCTCATTCGGCTAGTTACAACCGAGGGAACTCATGGGGCGGTAGTAAATAAGGAGTACCACAATCCACATTATGTCCCTGTCCTTCACAAAGACTTTGATACTGTTGAAATCAATATAAATGATGATGCGGGAAGGCCTGTACAATTTGCATTCGGAAAAGTTTAAGTTAAGCTTCACTTCAGAAGGCGACGATAATGCGCTGCCAGTACATACCCGAGACTCAAGATACTTGGGAGCTAACCCTATTTCAAACTGTTGGGGCGCTTCCTGCATACGCGGGGCTTCCGTACCAAAGAGGAGCAGGGATAGGCAACATATTCCGGGGTTTATTTAGAGCCGCACTTCCAATTCTTAAACGAGTCGGTCTATCTGCAGGCAAAAGTCTAGCAAAAAACGCATTATCCCTGGCGTCAGACGTAACCCAAGGTGAAGACATAAAAGGTGCGAAACGGAGAGGTAAACAGTTTCTTGGTGAGACATCAACCGCTGCAGGTGAACATATTCAACAAGGTGAAGGTATTGGTCAAACACCTAGATCTAAGAACATAAAAGGAGTACGCGGACGAGGTAGACCACCGAAACAAAATTTAGATATATTCACATAAGCATGACTAAGCAAGTAGATTCACGATCTCTCCCTGTGTTCAAGTCGAAATTGGACCTATTCTCTGTTCCACCTACCCAAGTCGCCGTTGAGCACGGGTACTGGGCGGAAATCGGTCCCCAAAATCCAATTACAGACTCAGGGCCTTACCGTTTCAACGTTCCTAAAGATTCGTGCATGCTCGATCTGAACAAAAATTACCTCTATCTTAGGGTTAAAATTGAGGGCGATGCTGGGACTCCCATATAACCTTTTCGGCAAAACCTTTTTCCAGCGCTGCATGGTCAAACTTTCAGACAAGAAAATTTACAATTCGGGTCCCCACTACGCATACCAGGCTTACATTGAAACTATGCTAAATTACTCTCGAAATGCAAAAGAAGGTCATTTACAGGATGCCGGCTATGAGTTCGGCTCCGGTACAAGGGGCACTTGGGTGGCAACAAAGTCTGCTGAGTTTATGGCACCGATCCACTGCGACCTGTTTAAACAGGAAAAGTACCTCCTAAGCGACTGTCAACTGACCATTGAGCTGCACCGAAACCCCGATGAGTTCTGTCTCAGTTCTCAGGGAAGCAGCAAAGTAAAGGTTGAGGACATGCGCTGTTACGTAAGAAAGGTTAAGTGTCAGGACTCTATGTCTCTGGCTATAGAAAATATTCTTTCCCAAGGTAACACTGCTAAATACCCCATCAGGCGAACTAAGGTGGTGGCTAGACATCTGGGCGCAGGCGTACAAACCATCGTCGAAAATTCTATATTCACTGTCCAACTTCCTAGAAAGGTAATTATCGGGGTAGTGAAGTCGGAGGCGTTTAACGGTTCTCTAACAGCTGACCCCCTGACCTTGGAGACTATTAACATCACCGAAATTAGTCTAATGCGGGGACGAGTACACTCCTAGACAACCCATGAAAATTGACTTCTCAAAATCTCGGGGGTACACCTTCCCTTTTGTATTTCTTTTTGAAGCTATCGATATGGCAGGGGATGATAAAGGGTGCTATATTAGTTACTCAGATTTTAAAGATGGTAACGCTTTCTTCGCCTTTGATCTCACCCCGGAAACACAGACACCGGCGCAATGCAGTTAATTCGGGAGGGAGACGGATGGAACTGAGTAAGGCGTTGAGTGCTACAAGCTATCCTCAGGGGGTTGAAATCATTATATACGTGGAGTTTGATAATCTAATCTCAATCGACTATAATCGCACACCTTTCTTTGATTACGCCATATGAATACATCAGAAATTGAAAACACACTAGCTCCTCTCGTCCAAAATTTCGTTGGAGTCTTTCCCATTGATCACCTTCCTGACAGTCAGTATGAACCAAGCTGCTTCGTAGCCAACACCGACCCCTGCCAACTTCCTGGCCAGCACTGGGTTGCTATGTATTTAGATGATTACGCTGAGTACTTCGATAGCTACCTCCACTTAAAGAGTTTGATAAGTACTTTGTCGGCAGATTGCAAAAGCATAACCTGGTTCGCTTACAAGATTATACCACTTTCGTCTGTGGGGAGTACTGCATCTACTTTCTATACCATCGGGATAAAGGGATTTCCTTCGAAGACATAATCTCCTTTCTTAGTGAGCGACCCTCGAAAAACGCGAAATTGCAAAAGGTTTTGTAGAATGTCTGAGGTAAAATTGACCCTTTATAAATGGCCGGGCAGAGCAGGTGGTCTAACAAGAGTTAGTTGGGAAATAATGGGAACGACTCTACCGATGAAGTTCGGTTGGACTAAAATACTAATCGCCGTCTGCTCTATCTCCCTTGTTGCCGTAACGCTGACTGTCTTAGTGGGTGCACTTGTTTCCCCAAAGAAAGCTAGCTGAACGCGAGCTGAGTTTAGCTGAAACTAAGTGTGTTGGGTCTAGACGTGTAGAGCTCCAGGAGAGGAATCGAACGGTATCTGTTTCATCGAAATCGGATCGGGGATGAGAAAGTTATAGACTGTTGAAAAATCACCTTATAAAAGTTTTATGAAACCTGATTGACTGATGCTGCACGAAGAGTATATAAACCCTTGAAGTTGAAAATTATGTCAGAAGTTTAGTTAGTACAAATTCATCCAATACAATTCATTCATACAATTTAGTGGAGTTGGATAAAATGAACATGATTTGAACAAAAAATGAACAAAAATGAACAAAATATAGATCAAAACTAAGTCAAGAATTTTTAAAAAAATACAAAAATACAAAAACATTAGACTAGGACCGGGCTTAGGTTAATGTACATATAATAGATACGTAGGTAGCTTAGGTAGGTAGGTAGTGTATATATATAGGTAGATTAGGTAGGTAGGAGTCCGGTAATAGGCCGACGCCGGGCCCCAAGCCCCGGGGGAAGAACAAGGGACGGCAAGGAAAGTTAATTAGACATAGAAGCTGCGTAATTGATGACGTAATTGTGAAAGGTCAAAAGGTCATTTGCTCCTGGGAGTAAGGCCCTATACTACTACCGTCAGTCACCGAGATGCGATGTCGTCTGAAATGCAATGCTGGAAGAATTTTGGAAGATGTAAACTATCGGAATTAGGGATTGCGCTATTGATTCTGATGATGAGATTGCTACAAGGCAGTTCAATGATTCCGTCCAGTTTGTGAACGGAAGCTATTATGTGAGCTGACATTGGAAGCAAGATCACCCACCATTGCCTAGTAATTACGGTCTAGCGCTAAGTAATCTGAAGAGGCTACATAAGCGACTGGGCAAGTCATCAGCTTTGATTTGAAAATACGATGGCGGTATCCAGCAACTGCTGGGGCCAGTTTCATAAAAAACCGTGTCGAGTTCTCGAGTTCTCAAGTTCTCAAGTAGTCTGTTTTCAATGACAACAACCTCTGCTCTATTAAAAATTATGTGTAAAAGCATCTACGGAAAATTTTATGGTGATTTATTCAGTCAATTATACAAGTATTAATTGAAGCAGGAAGAATTAACAAATTTAGATTTTCAAAAAATTCTCGAGTAGGTCTCAAGTTGGCGAAATTGTCTCTGGTGGAAATCGACCAGAGAACTTGACTCGAGAACTCGAGAACTTTTTCATCGTGACTTTCAATGCGTCTTGCGGATCTCGAAAACTTCCAGCGTAGTTTAGCTACTAGACTCGAGAACTCGAGAACATTTTTATGAAACTGGCCCCTGGAAACTGGAATTATTGAGAAGTTAGTTAAGCAACAATTTAATAGATCAAAAATCCACTACAGCCCACTCCACTGCGTGATCACTGCGGCGAAAGGAACAACTAAAATTCTCGTCATTTACGACTCGTCCGCCGAACCCAAAGAACATGTTAGTTCAACCGATTGCTGTGGTCCAGTAAATTTGGCTGACCTGTGTGTATTGCTAGTGCTACTTCGAATGAGTCCGATTGCAAGCATCAGTGATATCGAAAACGTGTTTCTGCAAGTACGATTGCAGACGCCCTGAAGACATTTGGCTAGATTTCTTGAGTAAAAGATATCCAGAAATCACCAGTAGGAACCAATCTTGAAGTCTATCCATTCTGCCGAGTTCTGTTTGGTGTGATATCAAGTCCATTTTTGCTTGTCGCCACGATTACTCATCATCTTAGGCATACATTTACATAGGGTCGTGTCCTGAGAAGGGCTTGTCCCCAGAAAATGTTGGAGGGGGCTTGTACGTCAAAAGTAAATTAGTGAAATTTTTTGAAAAAGGTCTAATTTTATTAAAATTTGCAACATCTCCAATTTTTAGAAAAATTTAAAAAGTTTTGTGGATTTTAACGAAAAAGAAAAACGTTCAACAAAAAATTCCGGCGAAGAAGGAAACGATTGAAATTTTAGTGTAAAAATTAATTTTTTTCGGCCATTTTTGCCTATCCATTTGCTATTTTTTCGTTGTCCCTTGTCCCTGACGGGGGTAAAGCATGTACCATGTACCCACAGACCTCCCCGCGTTAAAAGATGATCTTAGGGCAGGTCGACACAGATACTTCTGTTTTGGAAAACAAGTTTGTTGACAATATGTTCACGATTTCAGTCGACCAGGAAGTAACGTTTGACCCTAAAACAAAAGCCTTGTTTCGTCGGTTGTTAATAAACTTGCGCGAATGGGCTTCAAATTCAAAGGAATTCCTTTCCTTTACCCCTTTTGAGGATAAGGTAGGCGGAACTAAGATGAAGGCATTGGGACTTATTTTAGGGTTTCTAACACCCTCCGTTTCAATACTTCGACATTTGCGTTCGAGGTGGCTTTTGCCGACTTTTAACAGTTTGACTGCCGTCGCACAATTATAATTATATTCATTCGAAAGATCTGGTTGTGCTCTACGTTTTTGCTTTTTGAAGCAACTTTCTAGCTTTTCGCTAGCGTTATACTCCTCACGAAAAAATTTACTTCAGCTTGCAAAAAATCTGAAAATTGCACTTCTTCAAACATCCGTTAAAAAGTTCTGCGGAAACCAAACTTGGCTTGTTTGTACTCATTAAAACGAGAAAATGTTACGCTACATTTTGATATTAAAATAGCTTCATAACTGCAAATAATGTATGAGTAATGGTTCAAAGTTGATTCAACCTCGATTGAATGAGCTCCAATTATGTCCGGGGACTCCTGGACAGTTCTGGGGTGCGTTTCACGAAGCCCTCTTATCTTTAGGAGCTCCTAAATTTGCAGATTAAGAGCAAAGTTAAGATTTAGCTGTTTCACGAAGGGCTCCTAGTTTAGGAGAGCTCTTAAAGTTCGCTCCTAAAATCGGAGCACGTTTTAGCACTCCTAAACCCCTCTTAAGTTCAAAACAGTACCGTCTGTTGTTTGTGTTGCCATGAATGTGATGCAATACGCAACTATGATTCCAAGAAACACATTTTCAATAAATGGGGAGGATTATATCATGAAATTTCTCAAGTTTAAAAATGTTAGCTTTCGCCACTAAACTTGCATTTTTAAATAAAGATTTTGTGCCCTAATAACGGGATTAATTATTTAGTATATGTCGCTTCAATTAATTTCCGTTACATAGTTCTCATGAATTATCTTACGTTGAAATTAACAAAACTATGTGTTGTCTATAAGTAAGAAACTTAAGAGAAAACATGAAAGGGCTCCTAAATTTAAATTTTCAGCTGACAATTGAGTTTAAGAGCGCTCTTAGCTTTCAAATTTAAGTGCAATCTCCAACTAGTTTTGCGAAACAGTTTAGGAGGCCCTCCTAAGTTGGCGTTCATCCAAAGGAATTTTTATTGTACCGGACAGTTTTAGTATGCCTCAGGAGCAAGAAGCTGATGTCAGTTTTTATATAAAACAGGCTCAGGTCGATATGGAGTAACACAGTTGTCCGATTCCGGTATATACCGTCTGCTGATGATTCTACGAATATTCTCAGTCGTGGTTGGAGCTCAGAGGTTCTTGTGTTGTCCTCTCCTTAGTTTTGCGTGGCTAACAAACGATGAGACGGCGTGGCCTCCACATGTAGAACCAGAAACCATCGGAGAAGTCGTAATGTTGATGCTGCAATAAATGCTGAAGAGATCAGCCCATTGCCCCATATAGCATTGACATTAAGAGCTTTTCCAGTTGTGGAAAATGTTCAGAGTCACTGCTCTTTATACGAAGATCTATTTGAAATTATCGTGAGCGCAATAAGGTATACTCTCGTCTTGACATCGGAACAATTTCTACTCTGCTTAAGGCGGTGATTCCCTTTGGACATGTATATGTATTGTGGATAATAGACGGTACGAATCAAGACGAAATTTAATGGGACTTACCAAAATCAGTTTCTTTAGCGTTCTAACACACCCTTCCCTTTCTGATAGATAGACAATAGCTGCATAGCCATGACTATATTCATTCGAAAAATCTTGTTGTGTTCTACATTTTTCCGGCTACGCGTCAGCGTAGCCGGCTATTATACATTATTCTGTACAGCTGCTTTACGCAGCTGCACGTTAAAACTGTGCCGTTAATTTGGTTCATGTGTTGAGCATACAGGGGGTTTGGTTTCATAGTTGTATGGATATCCGTGAAGTATATACGCATGTGTACATTGTTGGCGGCTTCAAGATTCTGTCAACAAACTTCTAATCTTACTCAGGTCCAATATGCAAATTAGGAACCTGCTAAACGTGATTTCTGTTAAGATAGACAATTGACAATAGGCTATACAATAGGTTAAACAATAGGCATACAATACTTTTTCAGTGAAGTAGTGTCAAATTTTGGAATTCTTAGAAATTGTGGAAAATCCGTCTTTAGCTAAATTCAAAAGAAACGTTTCACATCTTTCTAGTACAATAGCTGGTATGTAGCTGAGTATCTACAGACATTGGACTACATTATCTTCAGAGAAATTATATATGCAAGCTCAGCGAAAGGCTAGACTGCGTAGCCGGCCCCTGACTGGAATACAGTCTCCGCTCCATAGCTTACTCAAAAAGTTTTGCACACAACTTCGGCTTGTTACGTTTTGAAGTAACTTCTAGCTTTTCAATATCGTGAGACATTACCAATTTTCTTATTTTGGCGTCCAAAAGTAGTCATGTTTGCTGAAATCAAGTAATCAAATGTTTCTTGAGCTATGGAAACCATATTATTAAACGAATTGCGTCAGTGTGAAGGTCTCACTGGTGCCAATTATCTGAGGCATGCTCATGTTCCAACTGCTATTCCATTAAAAAGCAAAGAAAAAGGGTAACCAACATTTATACAGCTGAAGAAAGCAAGTATACATTTAGGTGGCAGACTGGAGCTATCATTTCATGTCAGCCACCATATTTGATTACACCAGCAAAAAGTGAATACAAAATTACCAACTTCCAGTAACTAAGAATCCCTAGAATAAACTAAAAGAAAATCATAACCATAATATAATAAATACGGCCTTTTGATAAAGCAAGTATGCAAAGTGTAAACACAAACTTTTTTCGGGTTAAAGTGCACTCATTTGCTGACCACTCTGCCAGACTGATACTGGTGATCGGTGGGCTTCGTCAGTGGCGTACCGACATACCAGTTACAGCTTTAGGCTTTTTGGAAAAATACGAGAAATAGTACAAAAAGTCGTTTCTACCCTGTGGTCCCATTCACACGTGATAGTTAGTTAACATGTGATACAAATATGCTGCTACATATTGCGGACACATTCGTGTTGAACTTTACGTCCAATTTATGCCTTTTAACAGATTTTCGAACTGCCAGCTTCAGTTTACCTCATACCCTTGACTGGTCGCCAATGCTATCAGTTTTACAGACTTACATATAAAATTAGCATATACATTGCATATGTTACCATATCTATTAATTTCCCCCATTAACACATTATAGAGACAACTCTAACTAATATTGCTACAAGCATGTGGCAACATTAGGGTTTTAAATGGAAAGTTATCTCTTTTATGAAACACATCAGTAGCAAATTTACCATTATTGTCAATACATATATTCATGTCTAAAACATCTGCTTGACTAGGATCCGAGTTAACTTTATTAAGTGTAAGAGAGTTAGGACAAATATCTGGGTGTTGTTCATCAAAAACTTTTTGTCACCCACAGTTGTTATATCATCAATATATCAATAAGTATACCTTAGTTTTTCTACAATACCATAGTCTTCTGCTTTAAGTCGATCCATTATAAATATATATTCATAATCAAATAACACTAAATTAGCAATAAAAGGTGCAGCATTAGTGCCCATAGGAATCCCTATTAGCTGTTTGCATAGGAGATTCCCAACAGTGAAATACGAGTTACTTATTAGCCATTCTAACATTTCATACAAGTCTGTTTGATTAACCACGATTTCTTTTTTGGAATGATTACCCCAATTCGCAGATTTTTCATGTATTATTATCTTTCGCCCAGATTTACCAAAGCCCGGTGCAATAACATTTTTCATACATGATAGAATGTCCGCATGTTGTAGGTTAGTATGCAAAGGCTCCTATCATAAAAATGTAGTTTTTGCATAAACACGAGTACACGGCCAAATTTTTTCGAGCGATTGTGGAGCATTGAGAATGCATGCTAGAGGGCTGCTGCTTGGCAAATGTGTTTTACGCAAAAATATCCCGAGACCCTCCTTTTTTAGTTGCCTCGATTGCTGCTTTCTGGCTAAAGTGGTTGCTTGCCAACGTTGGAAAAAGTAGGCGAAAACCAGTTTGCGCATACATCTTAGCTAGTTTGTCCATTACGCAAAGTCTTAACAGCTTAACTTAACAGCTATAAAAGGTCCCCCAGCTTTCTGATGGAGGTATCGAAAGATAATCAATGTCTCTGTTACTTCCGCCTGCAAAAAATCTGAAAGCTAGCATTTCTTCAAAAATCCGTTGAAAATATTCTTGAATTGCAAAGTTAGTTTCATTGTATTCATTGGAAAGAGAAAATGTATAGCTCCATTCTGATATCAAGATGGCTTCTTAACTCCAAGAAATGAATGAGTAATCGTGGTTCAAAGATGATGTCTCCAAAAGTAATTGATTGGAATAGTAGAAGATTGGTTGCGAGATGTGGGAAACCTGCGAAGTTGATATCTGACAAAGCTAGACAGTTGTCGAAGAAAGTTATCGATAAAGTTTGGTGGAATGTCATCACCAGCAAGCCTGTTTTAGGTTATACTGCGAATGAAGACACCGACTAGTCACCAAATTGGCTCCGAGGATGGGAAGATTTTATGAACGGTTGGTTGGATCCATCAAGCATCCTTTGAAGAAATGGTTGGAAAGTCTTCCCTTAGCTATGTTCAGCTGGAAATGATCCAGGTGAAAGTCGGAGCCATAGTCAATTCACGTCCACTAACTTATGTCGATTCAGACTTGAATGTATTACCCCTGCACATTTCCGTTTTTGTAATACGTGCACGGGTATGCATGACATTCACATGAAGGATTCTTAATTCTTATGATAGTGATTTTCTGTGAAAAGACTACTGCTTCTGATGGACTACTCCAGCGACTACTCCTTCCTCCCCACGGACGGCTCCGATGACAGTCAAACCGATACCGTCTCCAACGCACTCCAGTCACTACCTCAGCGTGCTGCCGTAATCAAGACCAAACAATGGCTGAAGGACTTTGCTTCTCTGGAGTGTCGCGGCGAACGCGAAGATAGATCGTGTTGATGTCTCGAAACTTTTGGAATGTCTAATATTTTGACATTTAAGTCAAACTTTATGCAAATTAGTTTTTCGAACTTTGTTTATTCAGTCTGTTGATACAATGTCTGGTTCTGACGTGTTGTTTAGCCATCGTTTTCTGATTTATAATTACGATTTGATGCGTTTGTTAAATGTATGATTTATTCAATTTGCTGTTTCTGCTGGTGGTTGGTGTGATGAATTGGGATTCCCGGTTGGTGGATACCTGTTGCCGGAAGGCCGGCGGTATATATCTACCTGGGTTCCTGGCCCCGGTGATTTTGCCGGATGTGGTCTGTGCCTGGTTGCTTGGGAACGGAACTTGGGTTGTTCGGGTTCTCAGGTCTGGTCTGGTGGTTTCCGACTACTATGGGTGTGTAATGGTTCTGGTTTTCTGAGTCAGACATTTTTCTGGTCTAGTTTTCGGATGGTACGGCTTGTGCTGCTAGTGCACGTTCTGAGCTGGATTGTCCCTTACCTGTGATGCTCTGCCCTCTCCCCTTTTGTTAACCTGTTGTTTTGTTTAATCTTTCGGGTCCTCTTTTGTTTATGATAATTGTTGTTGGCAGTATACTCTAAATGGGGGTTCCAAAATATATCTTTATTGTCTTAGATGTGCTGTTTCCGTGAAGTGAGGCGGGAGCCGGAAAATTTTCATGTAATTTTGGTTAGGGTGCTCGCGTTGTGGACCTCTTTGTCTATGATGTTTCTACTAACGGTGTTGGCTTTTCTAACTTTTTCTGTCCTTTTGAAAATTTTTTCAGCATACTTGTCAGTATCATTTGGTTGTTTTCGTATAATCATTCCATATACTGCTGCCTTATTTTTGTTCTCTTGCCTCTGTGTGTTCTACCTTATCCCAGTGGCAGCTCAGATTTGTATTATGTGCTTATTAAGTGCTTTATATTGTGCTTTATTTTGTCGTATGTTTCTCTTAGTGAACTGCCGTTCTAGTTGCCTTATGTCGGTGCTTGTTGGCCTTTGGCCTTTGTTCTTCTCTATCTATGTATGTGTATTATCGATAAAAACGGGTGTGAGTGACTTTCCGGATTTTGCTATAGTTACCGAAATCTCTGCAGGATGGCCTCGCTTTGTCTTTGAGGTCCTCGTCGGTACAGAGTAGTGATATATTCTCTGTTTTTGTGTTTGTTTGTATGTCGGTATGTTCCGTCTAGTATTAGTTTCTCGACATGTGTCGTAGTAGTTTTACCGTTTGTTCAGCCAAAGGTAGTAAGTGACGATCGTCCAACTAGTTGTTGTAACTGGCTGTATGTGTTGTGGCCATGTGGTCGCCTTAACCTTCTTCACTTTTAGTGTTTCTTGTCCTAATTCTAGTTTTATTCTAACATTTACCTATGTTTTTGTTTTATTGATTGTAGTCATCTCTGGACCCATGCGAGGGCGCCCGGGGCAAAGAGGGGGTATTTTGTGGAGAAATACTCTAGCCTAGCGTAAAAATGTTTGCTGTTTTGCGTTACGCTCAATCAAAATTGAAATTCTGCCTAAGCTTTGGCTTAGCATAATCACTGTTTTGAGAGTTGGAAAAAAGTTCAGTTCCTAAGTTGGGTTATTGTGGGCAGGTTGGGCCGGAAACTCTAAAGTCTTCCCCTATTCCGTAGTTTGTCAGGCATTGTTCTGGCCAAAGTTATTTAGTTAGTTATTTACTTTTTTATGTTGGAACTTGTACTTTGTAGTTAGAAAGTTGTGTTGTCTATCTAACTTACTTTCGAGTAAAAGTTCATGTTGAAACTTTAGTTTAGTTGAGCGCGCACCGTTTAGGAGAATCTTTTGCATAGAAAAGCTTGCGTAGAAACCTAAAAATCTTCAGGACAAGTAAGTTTAGTCGCAGATATTTAGGCGACGTACATCACAAATTCTACAACGTGGCACTCATGCATATTATGGTCCGCAGGAGTACGAATCAGAATGCTGAATTCAGGAGCCCATGTTCCACAAGCTTTCGCACCTGGGGCACGGGAGCAGCAGCCTGTGCAACAAATGCCAGATTCACCGACGCAGTCAGGTGCCCCAGTGGCTTATGCTGGGCCTTGTGCAGCGACACGGGCCGATGTTTCGCCACGCACAGCTCCCGCGTCAGATGAGCTGGAGACGCTCCGAGAACATGTGGACGCCTACAGGAGCGTGAGGATCTACATGCAGCAGCAGTTGCTCAGCGTAATGCTAAGTTTCCTACAATTGTACAGTGTTCTGATTTTGGGACCCAAGCCGCAATCGAACGCCTCCACTGGACAACCAGTAAAAGCTATTCACGAGTCCCCTAAGGTAAGTTACGGGCTAAGTTGGCGGTCGCTATCAATCACGCTGATCCTGTTTCTGACTCTGTGTGGCTTATCTACTGCTCTCGCATCCGATCAGACTGGCCCTGCACCGAACTTTCTTGCAGGCGAACTGCGCCGTATTGGAACTATTTTTCACACAGGCGTTGGCCTTGTGCTGGAACCTACCGGGTTAGTGTTGGTACCTGACAGCGCGCGGTACTTCCCTGTCATTGTTCATACAAACATTACGCACCTGTTTGGGGCCCGACGTAGGTCTGATGGCGATTATCACACAAACCATCGATGTCACCTACACCACTTCTATAAAAAGCTACGGTCTGCGATTGAAACCACCGCTTCTGCTTATTCGGGGCTGCTGGATGCATTATATTATGCTGAACTGGTAAAGTCGATTTGTGCCAGGCAACAGGCTCTTTGTCATCCAGACTGGGCAGACGAACCGTCCGATCCCAATCACCAAAACCGTCAACTCGGACTTCTGGCAGCTGGACTCCTAAGCCTTGGAGGAGCAGGCCTCTGCATAGCTAATAGTATATATCTTGGCACTATCGAACGAGGTTGGAGCGCTGCATCCGGCGGTACAAATGTTAGCAGACCAGGGCCACTACCGTACTCGAGCCCTGCAGGAGATCGAAGTAGCCAACAAGAAGCTGTATACATTTGTTCATCAGTCCGTTAGCGAACTGTATGAAGCGCTTGAACGTCTAGATTGTGTAACACAAATCTCAGTATCAGATGTTGAAAGCACTTTGACTGTACACGTTGTTGGAACTGCCTTAATGGATTTGGTCAACGCTGTGGTATACTGTGCAACAACTGGATAGCTCACTCCTGATTTAATGACTGTCACAAAAGCAAGGGAATTGCTTTCGCATGTGAAGGAATTTGACGGAACTCTACTGGCACGTGAACCATCGCTTGTCTACCAGCTGGCTAATCTTTATCCTGTGCGTGTTGATCTCGAAACGCTTACGCATGCGTTCCTGCTTGAAGTCCCTGTTATTACGCTAAACAATGTCCATCCCACATATCAGGAGTATAACGTTGGATGGCTGGCTAACAACAAGAAAAGGTTCGTCCGAATTCCATTGCCGTCCCTTGTCATTCCCGCTGGATTTTCTACAACAAGACTATCCCCTCTGTACAATAGCCTTGTACAGTCCTCCTGTAAACAAAGGCCAACCCTCTGGATCTATCCTCCGAAAGGACTCACAGCTGTGGACAAGCCCTTGAATGACTGTCTCGGTAAGCTGCATCAGAATGATCCTCAGGTGGCCCAGGAACACTGTCCTCATATTCAGCTGAAGGCAGCTGTAAACGACAGATGTGCAAGTAACCACCAGTGGACTGTTGGCTCGAACCAATGAATCATTTGCACTATTGTCTGCCGATATGGCTGCCACACGCCAGTCCATTGGTCAGCGTATTTTCGTTCCTGCTCATGGCGTGTTATGGCTAGAACACCGCAGTTATTCACTAGTGACCATCGGCACCAGAATCGCTACGAATACTTTGCGCGATACTCAAATAGTCAACGTGGTCCTGGGTTTGTCTGAACCTTTAAACCTTTCTCAATTCGACATAATTCCTCCTGTGGATTGGACAAATTTGGATGCTGCTAAAACAGCTATGAACTCTGCTGAAGAATACACCCAAATATTCCTGCACCGAGAGTGGGACTTTCTTGCTATGGGACTACCTGGTCGCGTCCACGTTGGATTTCTGTATGTACTTGTTGCAATCGTGATAGCAATAATGCTTCTGCTTTTGATTTGGTTTTGGTGCTGTCGCCTGAAAAGGCCGCTCGGCCACAACAAGAAAGCACCACCAACATTTGTCAAGGCACGTCAAATTCTGACGACACAGGAGAACTGATCGAACTGAAACCAGTCCGTCCTTCTCGAGCTCGAAACTTTCGCGCACGCTCACATGGACCAATCTCACCTCCCAGATTCTACTTTCCCATGATGAGTCTGTTCTTCACAGCATGTCTTCTGTTATCCTCTACGCAACCCTGTCTATCTTTGTTGTCAGCCGTGTTTCAGCTTTCTTTATTCCTGACTCTATGGTTCCATCCAACGGCAAGAAAACGTGGCGTTTTTATTCTGGACCACCATCCTTTTATGACCATCATCGCTATCCTACAGGGAATTCAAGTGCCTGTGCTCATTGATACAGGAGCTTCGATTACTCTACTTCGAGAAGACATTTACTGGAAACATTTTGCCGCACATTTTGTCTTACGTTGCTCTATCCAGGGAAAACACTCCACATATCGCCTCGATGGCCGGACAATCTCTCAGTCTCCTTTGCGTATTTAATCCAGAATTTCGTTTTGGAGCCACGAAATTGAGACATGCCTGTTATGTAGTCAGCAGCGCACCAACGCCTTGACTCCTCGGTGCGGACTTGCTGGCTGGACTTGGTCGACTTGTTGCTGATCTTGTCGCTGGAGTCTCCTCCTGTTCAAAACATTTCACAAAACGATCTCAGCACAGCCTCCTGACTGTCCCTCTGTCAGGTTTGGACAACGATGGAGAATTCAAGCTGGTTCGGAGGTGATGATTATTTCAAAATCCGAACTTGCGGAGTGCTGGTTTGAACCAGGCGACACTATCTGCCGTAAACGTGGAGTTTACCTCGCTAGAACGCTATTGAGCGGTGGATCCTCCATTCCCATTCGAATTTTGAACCACACCCATAAATTGCTAACGTGTAAAGAGTCAAAAAGGGGTAAATTCAAACATAAAAAATCATTATAAAATTCTCTATTTAAAACATACTAATAAATTCACATATTAAAACTTTAAAAATCTTTTAATGTTCTGTTACAATTCCATGTTATTGTATTAACTGTTAACTATGCACTTTCCTACTGTAACCTATATAAATTACGTTATTTGTAACCCACACTACATATTAGAATGCTTACGTAACTCTTATCTTAAATTACTGTTATTGTAACCTATATTATAATGATTACGTAGTGTAATTTGAAACTAACTAAGTGGCCAGTTTTCTGTCATAATTGTAATTAAGTGTCCGCATTAATATAACAGTGATTACGTAATCTTTGTATTAAAAGAAACGCACTTCTTTTCGTAGTCGACAAAACCCACATTCAAACTTTCTCAAATTCATCTCAAATTTAACCCACTAATCAACCCCTAAAGGGATTTTGTTGACTATAAAAGGAAGTGCAATTTCGCACTATAAGAGTTGTCTGACGAATAAAGCTAAAGTCATTCTGACTTCATTTTCTCACTTTGGCTAAACCATGAATTTCAGTTTATCTTGAATTTCCAGACAACATCAATTTTGGTTAATCAACTAATTTCGGCTAAACAAAGAATTTGGGCTGAA
>JASAND010025975.1:0-67436 GCA_030248195.1 Trissonchulus latispiculum | reverse complement strand
TCATTACAAATCTACACCTGAGCAACCTTGAGAATGGAGCTTCATTCGGTTGCATGTTTGATAACTGATGTAAACAAAGAACTTAGGGTAGCTTTTAATGGGGAAAGACTACTTTATGGCTTTATTTGGTGATTTTAGGTAGTAGCACAGGCGCTGGAAAGCCTTGACCACGACAATCATTTAAGAACAAAAAATGTTCACGACAATGAGAGCTTTTGACTGATATAAAATTTAACATATTTCGAAAAATTTAAAAAATCGCTGTTTTTGAGATTAAGCTTGTCAGACCCCTCATATTTGACCCCAGCGACCTACTAGGTGCACTAACCTGTACCCAACCTGCGTTCATAAGCTCTAAGACATGTTTATTAAGATTTTGGGTGATATCCAGACAGTGTCAGCCGGTAAGGACATACCTGCACAGAATCTGCACACGTCTGAGTTTCATTAACAAGTATTTGCAATATGAAATAGAGCATTCCTGTTCCCCTATTTAACTGACTTTTCCGAAAAACGGTGTCTAAACTAACTGTTCACAAAATCTTTGACAGACTTTCAGAGTTGCTACTAATCGGCCAGGCTGCTAATTATGAAATGTTCAGTTATTGCTGAGCTAATTTGCATAAATACGGAAATCCTTAAAACTGCATTTTCAGATAAATTGTGGGGGGGACCATCAGCAAAACTGAAAAGTCGCCTTCAAGGGGGTGCGAAAAATTAATGCAATTAAAACACCCAGAAGAACCTCTAAATTGGGAAAAACTAAAACCAGCAAACAATAGATACATGTACACCCCTTTGAGTTAAGAAAAGCACCAAACGTATTCAAAATCTACGAGCAGGCCCCCTTCGGTTAAAAAGCAAGCGCAACAGCATACGAGGCCAATGCTGAAGATAGGCTGTGTATGCTTAGAGAAGGGCATCCTTAGTACAAAACATAGCCATTTTCCGTGTAAGTAGTTCTGCCTCCAGGCAGAACAAAAATTTGCTGAAACTTACACGCTTAAACATCTACTCTACCTATACCATTCCTTTAATTTGTCGTACCTTTTCGAGTCTACAATTCTGATAAAAAGCTAAGCTAACCGCAACGGTTCAATAACTGAGACCGCATTTACTGGAACAGAAAAGACAAACGGGGAGACCTCCGAAAATTATGATTACCTAATAATATTAAACCATTAATCAGAAAGAAAATAGAATGAACTTTTAAACTAAATTACTACAGGACAAAACAAAACATTTGACCCGTGCAGAATAAAATAGCTCGACTCTATAACAAGTGAATAAACCGCATTTCGTCACCATAAAAAAGTGGAAACACGGTACCTGTCTCTATGAACTTTATAGTTTACCACCCTCAACCCAGCAATTAATAATCCCAACACTAAATAATAATACCCACAAAAATTTACCTAAGCCGTCACGGCTAACTTCCAGCAAGATACGGTTACAATATTGAAAAACATTCAAAAATATTAATAGTAAGAATAGTAAAAAATAGTAAAAACTCAATACAGAAACAAAATGCGAATAGAATGATTCTAGAATAAATTTAGAAGGGCTGTACAAGGCGCATTGGTGCCTACAAGTTATAAAGGAAGGAAACAAATATTAAGTTACGCAAGCAATCAATAATAATGTCTGCGGGAAATAGGATAGGGCCAGCAGAAATTAAACACGACCATTCGCTACGAGAGTTTTTAACAAGACTGAAGTTGAACAGAGAAATAAATTTTGAGAAAAACAACCAATAGGAAAAGTATGATGAAATTTCTTAAGACATTAATTGGATAAAAGTGTTGTTATAGGAAGAGAAAGTTCCAGAAGAAAGGCAGACAGCGCCACGTAGTGGCCAGACAGACCAATAACCCCAGACGACTGGCATACGAGCATAGATACAAACCAGTTAAACTTGAAGCTAACTTACATACATAAATTACATCTACATCTACATTACATTACATCATTACATTACATCAGATGTTACATGTCCCTTACCAAGAGTCTGTAATACCAAGAGTGGGAAGCTTGGCCCTTCCTAATGGAAATGGCCTGCGAGATGCTCGGCACATCAAGGCCCAAATCTCGGGGGGGGGGTACCACTTGCCATTGTTCAGCATGTGTTTATATGCGTTTGAACTAAAACGCATCTGATTGGCTAATCGCCTACCTTATGTCAAATTTGCGTGTATAAGCGGACCCCCCCCGACATCTCGGGGGGGAGGGTCCCGCTTAGCGTTGTTAAGCGTGTGTTTATATGCGATTGAACTGAAATGTATTTGATTGAATACTTAGCTACCATAGTCCTCATCAGTACATTTCAGTTCGACTGCATATAAACACACGCTTAACAACGCTAAGCGGACCCCCCCCCCCAAATCCCCCCCAATCACGTAAATTTGACCTAAGGTAGGCGATTAGCCAATCAGATGCGTTTTAGTACAAACACATGCTGAACAATGGTAAGTGGTGCCCGGCCCCCCCCCCCCCGAGATTTCGGCCTTAATGTGCCGAGCATCTCGCAGGCCATTTCCTTTAGGAAGGGCCAAGCTTCCCATTCTTGGTATTATAGACTCTTGCCCTTACCAATCAAATGCGCGGACCAATTCAGATGTGGCCCAATTCAGATGTAACCCAAGTCAGAGTAAGCCGCCATGGATTACTAACTGACACAGTATGATTTTCCGTACAGTCATTGCTATATACAGAAAGATTTTAACAGTAATATGTATACATAACTAGAATTTGATAATCTATGAAGACCCTTTTTTCTGACCTGAAGTTCTGAGAGTTCTACTTTTATCTTGAAAGGGGTCGACAATACAGACTGCAAAAGCTGTTACCCCAGAGTTTGACCAAATGAAAGAACGAACGAAACCAAGATGCACTACAGCTTCTCCAACCGGCGACCTCTGACCAAAACTTCGGCCGTGAGGTGGAGATCAAACCCACAAACTTTATCTTTCTAAGCCAACGCTCTACCGGTTGAGCCACCCAGGAACCGAAGTTTAAGTTTGAATTCGTTCTTCTCAAACTGTAGTGACATTTCGGAAGAAGCTTTCGCGCCAGCCCACACAGTCTGAGCAAACCTCGACCGTTTGAAACTGTAATGGGAAAGAAAAATGAAAAAACGAGAGAGTTCACACACAAACAAACACACACGCACACGCACACGCACACGCACACAGAATGCACAATCAAAATTAGCTTGAAGGAACCATAGGCACAATTCGGTCCGACTTTGCTTTTCTCGAACATAACACCATTTTAATCAATTGTTGCTTGAATTCAGCATTAAGATGTGCCAGCAGAGCTATGTTCAATGGGCTGCATGCTGGTATTATTATGTTGAAAAATTGAGAAGGATTTTTAAACACGGACACATGAAAGAATCTTTGCAGGACTAGTAGTGTTTTCGGCACTACAACAAGAACAAACGTGATGCAACCTATTCCCAGAAAATACTTGGTTATTTTCAAATGGCTTTGGTAATTTGCCAAAGCCTGAGGCTGACTTCGATACCGATTAGCCTTGAATATGGTCGTAGCGGTAGCAACCACCATGGTGACAAATCCGATCCATCCACAGATGCACTGGTGGTAGGTAAACCACACAGCGAAATCCCATCCAAAAGCTCCGATTATGCGACACCCCAATGCCTTAATTTCTGATGAAAGGCCGAACCTGTAAGCCATACTCAGTCCTACCAGATACCATGCTAAGGTAGCTATACCTGCACCGGCTAAAACACAGAAAGCGTAGCGGTTGCTCTGTTTCCAGTACCAGTAAAATGCGAATATCGCCAGACATCGATCGATGCCAAAAAGCATGGTTAGCGTTGGATGAATGAATTCCGCCAAAGTGACGAGATGCGGTCCTGGCACTGATAGACACTGTGACAATGTTCGAGTCACCTTTTCGCCATAGATGAGCAGATCATGCAAAGCGTGCCATGCCATGACTTGACAGGCAACATTTTGCAGAATATTGCAACAGAAGAAACCTAAAACAAAATTTTAGAGGGCACGTTTACAATGCAGAATATTATTGTTTGTTAAGTCTCGTCTAATTACTAAGTTATTTACTTCCGGCTTAAATTTCTTGTTTAAGGTATTGAAAGGTTTGGTTTGGTTAACTTTTGTTTAAGGTGCTGGTTTTATTTCGGGTATTTTTCACTCTTGCGGCTTTAATCGTTTACGCAAATAGCAAAAGTTTACGAAATAACCCATTTTTGTACTCTTTAACATCCTGGGAAGTATTTTTATGCGAAAAGATAAGAAATTTTGGTTTTTGCTATTATGCTCTCAGGAGAAAATCGAGACACAAGATGGATTGCCCTGGCTGCAAAGAGGGCACCGAAATGAACAATTAGCTTTTGCAACCTTTGAGCTAAGCCTAGTGGTTAAGTCAGTATAACCCGAAAGCGATTTTAAGGGTTAAAAATGGCCATTTTCGAGGAATCTGTTTTTTCAAAATTACTGCTAAATCTTGCTGACTCGGTTCATTTATACTCATTTTTTGGCTTTGAGTCGCGAGAAAACTCAATGCCAATTTGCGAGATTCGTGTTACCGTGCATTTGGTCGATTTTCTAGATCCGTTAAGACCTGCTGAGCCAAATCCTTAAAAACGTCCCTTTCCCAATATATGTGTTTTCTATGCAAACAGAAATTTTGGCCCGATTCTGCAGTTTTGAGAAATTAGTGTTTAAAGATAGACGGTCTTAAGGACGGTATTTAAGGTGGTGATTCGCTTTAGAGTCGTGAAGTTGAACCATTATTATTCACTTATTAGTTAGAGTTGAGAAACCATTGAGTTGAGAAACGCTAAAAATATAATTTTGGAAAGGTTCATTAAGTTTGAAACTTGATTTAGATGATGCCCAGACATGTGCAGGAGGGGAAATTCTGGGGGGGGGGGTGAGCCGGAAAACCGGATTTTTCCAAAACTGGAAACATCCGGATTCTGGGGGGGGAGGGTGAGGGACCCCTCTGGGGGGGTGAGGTCCAGGTCTGGGGGTAAAAACCTCCTCCAAACCCCCCTCCTAAGCACACGTATGCACTCTTAGAAATGTTCCAGTAGAAAGTACTGGAATCTTAGTAATTTCCTACTAAAGTGCTCCAGTGCGATAAAGACATAGCGGAGCGATTAGTATTTTCCTACTAAAGTAGTCCAGTATTTTAAAAACTACTGGAAATAGCTAGTAAACTTTACTAGATAATCTATGTAGAACACTTTACTGCTTTGACATACTAACTACTGGAATTTCCAGTAGTTTCTACTAGATATTTAGTATTATATACTGGACCCCCCAAAAATTTTTGGGGGGCAAAAATACTGGATTTTCCAGTAATTTCTACTGGACTCAGTAGTAGATTCTACCAATCTCCTAAAATAGTCTGAGCACCAAAAATACTGGATTTTCCAGTAGTTTTTACTACTTTCTCCAGTGGTTTCTACTAGACTCCTAATACAGTCTGCGTACCCAAAATACTGGATTTTCCAGTAATTTCTACTGGTTTTTCCAGTAATATCCACTAGACTTCCAAAATGCTCCGAGCACCGAAAATACTTGATTTTCCATTAATTTCTACCGGTTTTCCAGTAATATCTACTAGACTCCTAATGTGTGTAGTCTGAACACCTATGAAAAATACTGAATTTTTAGAAAGGACACATTTTCTCTGAACTAAACTGTATGCGTTTCAACCTTCACTCCATTCATAATGGGCCATTTTCCCAAAGTTGGAAAATCCCCCGCGTTGCCTTCACCGCCGTCAGCACCCACGAAGGCGCCTAACGGCTACAAAAATGAGCCCCTTAACTTCTGCTGATACAGAAGCAGAGACCAGGACAAATGACTTGCCCAAAATCTGATCGCTGAAAACTTTATTCGTTTATCCTCTTATATACTCTCATTGCAGCATCAGCGTATCGAGTACTTTTGTACTGGATTGTCCAGTAGTTTTAACAAGATAATCCAGTATTATATACTGGACCCCCAAAAATATTTGGGGGATGAAACTACTGGATTTTCCAGTAATTTTTACTAGTTTCTCCAGTAATATCTACCGGTCTCCTGAAATACTCCGAGCATCAAAAATACTGGATTTTCCAGTAATTTTTACTGGTTTCTCCAGTAATATCTACTGGTCTCCTGAAATACTCCGAGCATCAAAAATACTGGATTTTCCAGTAATTTTTACTGGTTTCTCCAGTAATATCTAAACCACATACTGGACTCCTCCAGAAAACTTGGACTCCTGAAAAACCCCGAGCACGAAAAATACTGGATTTTCCAGTAATTTCTACTGGTTTCTCCAGTAATATCTACTGGACTCCAGAAATGCCCCGAGCACCAAAAATACAGGAGTTTCTAGTAATTTCTTCTGGTTTTGCCAGTAATACATATCTCCTGGATTCCTAAAACACTCCGGTCACCAAAAATATGGATAATGCTCATGAGTATGCAGTGCTTTCATTAGTTATTAGGTAGCACTGGTACGTACTTTGTTGTAAATTCACGTAGTGTTTGTTTGTGTTGTGCTGTGTTAACGTTTGTTTTCCGAAAAAAGCATTGAAACCGCTATACAGATAAATTGCAGTTGAGAATTATGTTCTTCATTAATGATCTCTCTTGATGATGTGGAATATAAACAAACTTAGACAGTCATTCTTTTACCGGTAGCTCCAATTTCTGTTCCTTTTACTCTTTCAGTCAGCAACCCGTCGAAGTTCTTTAGTTTTGTCTGCACCAATTTTTTAAGAGCAGAGCATCAACCAACCAAACCTTGAGGTATCACACAAATTATGCAAAACTAACTTTAATTTCTGTCGACGACCAAAAACCTTAATTTCATTGGTTAAAACTACACAGGATCCGTTTAAGCTTCCACAAAGCAACTCTGCTTAGCATCGATTACGTATAGATTAAAATTCACTGGCTTTCGATTTTAATAGGATTGAACAAAAACTATTCAAATTTTTGTAGCAGCAAAGCCGATACTTCCAGTTACTGGTGTATCTACCTTGCCATACACCATGTATATATCAGCATTATAA
Organism: Trissonchulus latispiculum; assembly: GCA_030248195.1. Classification (NCBI taxonomy): domain Eukaryota; kingdom Metazoa; phylum Nematoda; class Enoplea; order Enoplida; family Ironidae; genus Trissonchulus; species Trissonchulus latispiculum. The sequence goes on along the minus strand of JASAND010025975.1, from coordinate 60,373 downwards.
TTTAAACACTTGCAGTAAATGCAGAAATCTTTACGACTGACTTCACGTTATTCTCAGCATAAAATAATGCAGATTACTTTTAAATTGTTAGAAAATTTAGTAACGTAGGAAACGCGTGTTAGGGTATATTAAGAACTTAAGGTGGTGATTCCTTTTTGGTACATATATGTCATTGGTTGGCGGCTCAATTCCAAATGAAACAACTTGATCAATTAAGCTACGTTTTGATAGAAATGAATTCGTAACTCCAAGTAATAAATGAGTAATAATGGTTCAAAGTTGATGACTCCAAAAGGAGTCACCACCTTACAAATTCTTAGAAATATTGCCAATTTCTTTTGGAAATAGAAATTATTAATTGAATCCAGCATTTCTTGCAGTCAGATTGCATAAGTAGGTAAGTAGAATTTAGTCTGCTCTAAGCACCATTGGAACGGCCAAATAGTTCATTTCGTGTTCAGTGTTTTACGAGTCCAGTAGATATTGCCAGTATCAATCCGTTGTGGGAAAACCACTACTTTTGCGTTTCGGTACATTTTAAGACTCCAGTATATATTTTTGGTGACCGGAGTATTTTAGGAGTCCAGGAGATATTACTGCCAAAACCAGAAAAAATTACTAGATAATCCTGTATTTTTGGTGCACGGGATATTTTTGGAATCTAGTAGATATTACTGGAGAAACCAGTAGAAATTACTGGAAAATCCAGTATCTTTGGTGCTCGCTGTATTTCAGGAGTCCAGCAGATATTACTGGAGAAACCAGTAGAAATTACTGGAAAATCCAGTATTTTTGGTGCTCGGTGTATTTCAGGAGTCCAGTAGATATTACTGGAGAAACCAGTAGAAATTACTGGAAAATCCAGTATTTTTGGTGCTCGGGGTATTTCAGGAGTCCAGTAGATAGTACTGGGAAAAGTAGTAAAAACTACTGGAAAATCCAGTACTTTTGCGTTTCGACACATTGTACGAGTTTGGTGCAATTTAATACTGGATCCAGTACAAATTACTGGAAAATCCAGTAAGTTGAATAACCCAAATCCAGTAAATGCTACTAAAATATTTAGTAGAACTATGGAGAAACATAATTTCTTACTAAGACATTTCCAGTACTTATTACTGGACTATCCAGTACTATTATCCACCATCCAGTCAAATCTACTAAAGTCTTTTATTTTAGCTATGGGTTGTCCAGTAGAATAAGTATTCTAAGAGGATTCATTATAAATTTCACTACAAAAAACACGAAAAAGGGAACAGAGAAACGAGAAAGAAACAACTACCAACTGAGTTTTTAGTGGTAATTGGCAACTAACTACAAAAGGCACAAACCACAAATTAACTATAAAGTACAGAGTACATATTAAAAATTGGTAGTTGATATGAAAACTGACAACTAAAAATGATAATTACGAATTGCTGTATGCTATACGCAAGACGCAAAACACTAAAGAATAAATAAAAAAGACAACGTACACTCTAAACTGCTCACAAAAATAAAATAAAAATGTAAAAAATATTAAAGAGATGGTAAGAAACAAAAAATAAAAACAAAAAAAAAAAAAAATAAAATCAAAAAAATATTAACAATATAATCTTTCTAAATTATCTAAATGATAGAATTGGAGGTATGGCAGATATGGTAAACAAGGTAACAAATGAAGTAGTTAATGGAGGAAAAGGAAGGAAAGCAAAGACAGAAATCAGCAAATGAGGTTATAAAGAAGGAGGCGGGATGACTGCTACTGCTAAAAAAGAAGAAATACTGTTTCTAGGTGATATGTAGTAAACAATGACGACAACAACTACTACATGATATCCTTGTTGCTACTACGACAAAAAAGTAGGTAATGTATGATATATAGGCTCTATCAAGTATACATAAATAAGTACAATAATCATGTAACTAACTAAAATAAATTAAAAAACAAAAAAAAATTACACGAAAATTATATGAGAATTTTAAAAATAACCAACTTATGCAAGGATTAAGTATCATTAGCCAATATTGCAAATATGAGCTGAGCTCGCAATTCGCGTGTGACATAAATTTAGGTTCCGTTATGCATTTGGGTGGCATCAAATTAGGTCCCCTAGGTAATCAATGTGTATAGAGAAGGGATGCTCTGTGAGTGTGAAGCTAGTGTTGCTACAGAGGAGATAGGTAAGTGAAGAAGAAGCAACAAGTAGGCATACACTAAAATGACTAATACCAATATATGTGTAATAATAAAGATGAAGGAATAGATGGAAAAGCTCGCTCTACTTGTAGTTATCAACAGATGTGTAGAAATAAGGATGAAGGCATGAAGAATGAAATTTCTGTCAGACCATCGCACTGTGGATGGTAAAGAGTTGTTTGCCTTTTTCGCATTTATTTACGTCCTTTACCAAACGGGAGGTAAAGCTACTACCCTGATCCGAAAGCAGAATACATGGCCATCCATGCCTAGAAACGATTTCCTCTACAAATTTCCTGGCGACAACGTCGGCTTCCACTGAGCTAACAGCGAAAGCTTCCGGTAACTTGGTAAAATAGTCAGCAAATACCAGTAAATACATGTCCGCTGGATTTGCTTTTGGAAAACGGTCCGAGCACGTCCACACCACCATCATAGTCTAAAAGGTCCAGTTACAGGAATAGATTGCAAAGACAATTTAATTGGAGGGACTGTTTTCTCTCTTGGCACTTCAGACGGTTTTTGTAGTAGAATCTAACGTCCAAAGTCAGATTCGGCCAATAGTAACGTGGTAAAATCTTGCCAGGCGTTCTTTGAAATCCTAGATGTCCCGATAACGGGGCATCGTGGATCTGCTCTAAAATTGTTGGCTTCATCTCGATCAGGTATCAACAAACGCAGTGTTCGCTTCCTTCGTGAACGGAAGTATAAAACTCCATCACAGACAATGAACTTCCCTTCACTGCACCCGGGAGGCAAAACAACATAGTCGCAAACATTTCTTTCGCCATATTACTCGCAAGTCCGGTCTTTTCTTTGTTCCTCCTTGATAATATCCAGATTAAGGTCAGCATTATCTAAGTTTTCCTCGATGGTATCGTCCGGGTTGGGTTGTCTGGGTAATGACATCTGCGTTTCCATTTGATAATCCAGGGCGATACGTAACTTCAAATGTTGTACTGTCCCAATTCTAATCTCCAGTGGGCCAATTTTCTTGAAAAATCTTGGATAGAATTTAACCAATGTAGTGGTTTGTGGTCGGTAACCACTGACATTTGGTTCCCATACAAAAAAGGTTGAAAATACTTGACACCCCAGTGAAGCGCTAGTGCTTCCCGATGTATGGTTGAATAAACTCTCTCCGCTGTGTTTAGTGATCTACTGCCGTAAGCAATGGTGATCTCCCTTTTGTCCATGATTTGGGCTAATACAGCACCCAGACCAAAATTACTAGCATCTGTGTACAGAACAAAACGTTTTGAAAAATCGGGCATTCTTAGTATTGGCGAGCTTACCGGTCTTTTTTTCAAAGTTTTATGCAAGTTTGTATGGGTTATTTGTATTCAGCCAATCTCTTATTTGCCTTTCTTTCAACATTTTCTTGACCTTTATAATACAATTGCTTTTCTCAGCTATATAGGTATTACTGTTCGGGTTGAACTGAATTTTGATCGAAACCGTAAGAGGTAAGGAACTGACATACTGATAGTGTCACTAGTCGCATAGAAAACTTAGTTGAGAGCTTTTCCTGAAAATAGCAGGCTTAGGGTTTCGATGAACAGAGAAACAAAATATTCTTACATAATCCAAATGTCTTGGGTTAGAATTTTTGGGTCTCAGTTCTCAAGCGACAATTTCATTTCATGTCTTAGGCGAACTACTAGCCAAATAGTTGCATCGAATGGTGTTGCTAATTGAGAAGATGTTAATGAATGATAATCTTTGTAGCTCCTGGTTTGACTCATAAAAACAGCTGCATAGGCAATAACAAACAGTTTGATGGGACACACTTAGTCATCACGCCTTCGCATATGGCGGCTGGCACAACATTTTTACATTATCATGATTGGCTTTGTTATGGCTATGATTTATTTTCCGGGAATCCTGTCTTTGCTGTGCGTACCAGCGTTGTTTGTTAACCTATGAGCAGGCGCGAAAACAACGTAAAGTTCTGAAGGCGCAGATGTTTTCTAATCTGATCTATTATAAAGATATGGTAACGTTAGCCATTTTCAGAATATCAAAACTGGTTCTGGGATTTGTCTAAGTTTTGGCCAGAATTTTTCTTATGTTCTTATAAGTTTGCTTATAAAGACTTGCTCTCTGCTTCGCATTAATAAGCTCTCCAGCTGGGGCAAACGTTTTCGTGATTACTCTCGACTGATGTGATCAGTGAGCCCCAGAGAACAGTTTTTAAAAAATTTCATGATAACAAAGAGAACTTTTGCATCAGATAGACTTTGTCTTTTGCATACACATAGGAGAAATCTATGAACAAAACGAGACAAGTAGTAACATCATAGCATGACCCTTTCAGTGCAATGGAACAATTCAAAATTTGCAGTTCAGCCTTCGCAGTAAAATTTCGCTCTTTTAATTATGGGGCTTAAAAAATCATTGCAAGAAATTTGCAAGCGCAACAACAGTAGAAAAAGCTTACATTTTTCAGCAAGACAAATCACTGTTTGTGTCGGCTTAATTGCTTTATATCAATTTTGCCTGGACTGAGAGCTTGCTGGTTTGCTCGAGAAAGATTGTTGCTAACTTTATAGCTGACGAGCTTCAGCAAAAGTTTCAATGGTTAGAGTAATGAAACTGTTGGATAGAAAGTGAGAACGTTTAGTTAGAGTATCAATAATTTTTAGCAAAGAACTGTTTGAAACTTAGTGTTGTGGTCTGAAACGTGCTGGCTCCTAACAGGCAATGTTGCTTTATGCTTCCTTTAACTGCAAGAAAAGAATCGTCACTCGTTTTAGTGTTTAATTCTCTTCCGTTTGGAATAATGCTTCTCTAATGCTCTAGTAAACATTTGCATTATTAAATGAAATCATATTTAATATTAAATTGAAAACTGATTTTTAAGAGCTTTATCACGAAATTGATTTCGTCGCAATTATTTCTCGTAGTGACAACCTGACAGCCTGACAGACATGCTTTGTTTTCATTTTAGAAAGAAATTATCCCAGAAAGCTAAACGTGCACTAGACGAGATGGAGAACGTTCGTGGAAAGAAGGCTACGGGAACTTCTACATATTTAATCAAGGCACAAAAGGAAGTTGCACACCACCAAACACCCGAAAAATTGGGTGCCTTGCGTGGCTCCAACCCGGGTGATCCTGTTTAACTTGCAGAAGCTCTAATCAACGGAGCCACAGGTACTTCAGTAGAATGAACTTTCAATCGGAATTATGGGTGGGCAAACATATTCTCCGACTATCGTCATTCTATGGTTCGGTAAATTGTCTGTAAGAATCCTTCTCAGGGGAAGCCAGACATGAAATTTACATTGGCGACGGTTTTTTGCAAATGACAGAATTATTCGTAAGGTGTTGTCTAAAGAGTTTAGCACTTGTCAAAATGAAATGCAGCTTGTCAAGTTTATTTACATTCAGGATCATGCCATGCAATTTGTGGGCTCATTACGGTGGTTCCTACTTATCATCAGAAGCACTGAATCAGAAAGATGGTCAGTTTGTCTTCGTCTATAACAGTCAGATTTCATATCAGCCTCCAATCTTCAAGAACGTTTCTGATTTTGCTTAGAAAAATGGTGGACATAAAGGCGTATTTGACGAACTATGAAATAGCAAAAAACAGGAAATTATGTTGATACCCACTTTCTCGCGAAAGGCTTTTTCTGTGGAACCTATTAACGAAAATTTCCAGACATTACCATCAGGAGGGTGATCTCTAACTCTAGCATGAAATTTGCAAAGCAGCTGTAACTAATTTTAATAGGAATAATTGTTAAATAAATACATTAAATTTTCATTATGGTGGATACCTGCCCCTTGACATTAATTCATCGTTAGTTTTAAATTGAAGATTTCATTATTATAAGTGTGCGTAGATTCATTCATTATTTTGAACGAAACATAGATACAACTTGCTCCGACTTCGCTTCCCGCGAACAAAACGCCAGCCTGATTAATTGTTCCTTGAATTCAGCATTAAGATGTGCCAGTAAAGCTATATTCAGTGGACTGCTTGCCGGCATTATCACATTGAAAAGTTGAGACGGGTTTGTATTGGTCGGAAATACGGACACTTGAACAAATCGTTGAAGGGCAAGCAGCGTTTTCGGCAGTACCACAAGAACAAACGAAATGCTGCCTATTCCCAGAAAATACTTCGTTATTTTCAAATGACCTTGGTAATTTGCTACCGATTGAGGCTGGTTTCGATAACGCTTTGCCTTGAATATGGTCGTAGTAGTAGCAATCACCATGCTGAAAAATCCAATCCATCCTGATATACATTGGTAACAGGTAAACCACACAGGAAACTGCCACCCAAAAGCTCCGTTCATGCGACACCCCAGTCCCAGTATTTCGGATGAAAATCCATAGATGAAAGCCATGCTCAGTCCCGCCAGATACCCAGCGAAGGTGGCTAAACCAGCGCAGGCTAAAATGCAGAAGGCATAATGGTTGCTCTGTTTCCAGTACCAGTAGAAGGCAAATATTGCCAGACATCGATCGATACCAAAGAACGATACCATACCGAACCATAGAATGACGATAGTCGGAGAGTTTGCTTGCCCACCCATAATTCCGATTGAAAGTTCATTCTTACTGAAGTAACTGTGGCTCCGTTGATTAGAGCTTCTGCAAGTTAAACAGGATCACCCGGGTTGGAGCCACGCAAGGCACCCAATTTTTCGGGTGTTTGGTGGTGTGCAACTTCCTTTTGTGCCTTGATTAAATATGTAGAAGTTCCCGTAGCCTTCTTTCCACGAACGTTCTCCATCTCGTCTAGTGCACGTTTAGCTTTCTGGGATAATTTCTTTCTAAAATGAAAACAAAGCATGTCTGTCAGGCTGTCAGGTTGTCACTACGAGAAATAATTGCGACGAAATCACTGTGATAAAGCTCTTAAAAATCAGTTTTCAATTTAATATTAAATATGATTTCATTTAATAATGCAAATGTTTACTAGAGCATTAGAGAAACATTATTCCAAATGGAAGAGAATTAAAACACTAAAAAACGAGTGACGATTCTTTTCTTGCAGTTAAAGGAAGCATAAAGCAACATTGCCTGTTAGGAGCCAGCACGTTTCAGACCACAACACTAAGTTTCAAACAGTTCTTTGCTAAAAATTATTGATACTCTAACTAAACGTTCTCACTTTCTATCCAACAGTTTCATTACTCTAACCATTGAAACTTTTGCTGAAGCTCGTCAGCTAGAAAGTTAGCAACAATCTTTCTCGAGCAAGCCAGCAAGCTCTCAGTCCAGGCAAAATTGATATAAAGCACTTAAGCCGACACAAACAGTGATTTGTCTTGCTGAAAAGTGTAAACTTTGCTACTGTTGTTGCGCTTGCAAATTTCTTGCAATGATTTTTTAAGCCCCTATAATTAAAAGAGCGAAATTTTACTACGAAGGTTGAACTGCAAATTTTGAATTGTTCCATTGCACTGAAAGAGTCATGCTATGATGTTACTACTTGTCTCGTTTTGTTCATAGATTCCTCCTATGTGTATGCAAAAGACAAAGTCGATGTGATGCAAAAGTTCTCCTTGTTATCATGAAATTTTTTAAAAACTGTTCTCTGGGGCTCACTGAACACATCAGTCGAGAGTAATCACGAAAACGTTTGCCCCAGCTGGAAAGCTTATTAATGCGAAGCAGAGAGCAAGTCTTTATAAGCAAACTTATAAGAACATAAGAAAAATTCTGGCCAAAACTTAGACAAATCCCAGAACCAGTTTTGATATTCTGAAAATGGCTAACGTTACCATATCTTTATAATAGATCAGATTAGAAAACATCTGCGCCTTCAGAACTTTACGTTGTTTTCGCGCCTGCTCATAGGTTAACAAACAACGCTGGTACGCACAGCAAAGACAGGATTCCTGGAAAATAAATCATAGCCATAACAAAGCCAATCATGATAATGTAAAAATGTTGTGCCAGCCGCCATATGCGAAGGCGTGATGACTAAGTGTGTCCCATCAAACTGTTTGTTATTGCCTATGCAGCTGTTTTTATAGTCAAGCCAGGAGCTACAAAGATTATCATTCATTAACATCTTCTCAATTAGCAACACCATTCGATGCAACTATTTGGCTAGTAGTTCGCCTAAGACATGAAATGAAATTGTCACTTGAGAACTGAGACCCAAAAATTCTAACCCAAGACATTTGGATTATGTAAGAATATTTTGTTTCTCTGTTCATCGAAACCTAAGCCTGCTATTTTCAGGAAAAGCTCTCAACTAAGTTTTCTATGCGACTATTGACACTATCAGTATGTCAGTTCCTTACTCTTACGGTTCGATCAAAATTCAGTTCAACCGAACAGTAATAACTATATGGCTGGAAAAGCAATTGTATTAAAAGGGTCAAGAAAATGTTGAAAGAAAGGCAAATAAGAGATTGGCTGAATACAAATAATACTTGCAAACTTGCATAAAACTTTGAAAAAAAGACCGGTAAGCTCGCCAATACTAAGAATGCCCGATTTTTCAAAACGTTTTGTTCTGTACACAGATGCTAGTAATTTTGGTCTGGGTGCTGTATTAGCCCAAATCATGGACAAAAGGGAGATCACCATTGCTTACGGCAGTAGATCACTAAACACAGCGGAGAGAGTTTATTCAACCATACATCGGGAAGCACTAGCGCTTCACTGGGGTGTCAAGTATTTTCAACCTTTTTTGTATGGGAACCAAATGTCAGTGGTTACCGACCACAAACCACTACATTGGTTAAATTCTATCCAAGATTTTTCAAGAAAATTGGCCCATTGGAGATTGGGATTGGGACAGTACAACATTTTGGAAGTTAAGCATCGCCCTGGATTATCAAATGGAAACGCAGATGTCATTACCCAGACAACCCAACCCGGACGATACCATCGAGGAAAACTTAGTCAATGCTGACCTTAATCTGGATAATGTCAAGGAGGGACAAAAGAAAGACCAGTTTTGCAAGTAATATAGCGAAAGAAAGTTGGCGACGATGTTGTTTTGCCTCCCGGGTGCAGTGAAGGGAAGTTCGTTGTCCGTGATGGAGTTTTATACTTCCGTTCACGAAGGAAGCGAACACTGCGTTTGGTAATACCAGTCGAGATGAAGCTAACAATTTTAGAGCAGATCCACGATGCCCCGTTATCGGGACATCTAGGATTTCAAAAAACGCATGGCAAGATTTTACCACGTTACTATTGGCCGAATCTGACTGCGGACGTTAGATTCTACTACAAAAACCGTCTGAAGTGCCAAGAGAGAAAACAGTCACCTCCAAGTAAACCGTCTTTGCAATCTATTCCTGTAACTGGACCTTTTGATATGATGGGTGTGGACGTACTAGGACCGTTTCCAAAAACAAAACGAAAGGACATGTATTTACTGGTATTTGCTGACTATTTTACCAAGTTACCGGAAGCTTTCGCTGTTAGCTCAGTGGAAGCCGACGTTGTCGCTAGGAAATTTGTAGAGGAAATCGTTTCTAGGCATGGATGGCCATGTATTCTGCTTTCGGATCAGGGTAATAACTTTACCTCCCGTTTGGTAAAGGACGTAAATAAATGCGAAAAAGGCAAACAACTCTTTACCATCCACAGTGCGATGGTCTGACAGAAATTTCATTCTTCATGCCTTCATCCTTATTTCTACACATCTGTTGATAACTACAAGTAGAGCGAGCTTTTCCATCTATTCCTTCATCTTTATTATTACACATATATTGGTATTAGTCATTTTAGTGTATACTATTATTTACTTCTTCTTCACTTACCTATCTCCTCTGTAGCAACACTAGCTTCACACTCACAGACCATCACTTCTCTATACACATTGATTACCTACGGGGACCTAATTTGATGCCACCCAAATGCATAACGGAACCTAAATTTATGTCACACGCGAATTGCGAGCTCAGCTCATATTTGCAATATTGGCTAATGATACTTAATCCTTGCACAGGTGGATAGTTTCACAAAATTCTAATAACATTCGAGTATTATTTTGATTGTGATGTAGATTTGAATTAGTGACATGAATGTTGATTGTACTGATGTATACTTGCTAGAGCCGGAATATCTAACATCGCCTACTGGTTTTTAGACATAGCAGAAACGAGGGTATCTTGTAGTAGTTGCGGTCATAATTGCATACAAAATGACACTTAAAAACGCCAGTGTTTCTAATTTGACAGTGGAAGCCGTCAAACCGAATCCTTTACTACCCCAAGCACTGAATTTGAAAATGGCTGTCTTTGGTTTTCAGCCGGTGACTACATCAATTGCTGCATTAATCAGCATGTTTGCCTTAACTGCAATGCTACAAAGTAAATCATTAAGAAACGATAAAGGGATGATCTTGTTAGCAGGTTATTGCTTTTCTATTTAGATGTTAATGTTTGTTTGTGAACATCCCTGCAAAATAGTTAATAATTTTACATCATTTTTGTAAGCGGATGACTAATGTAGGGGAAACCTGTTGTAGTTGTGATTTAGTCTGTAACGTTGTGTAACTAACGTATTGCAAGCAAGAATTCGTAAGTATCGTTATGAGTGGTCAGATTGACTGCCAGTTATAAATATGTACTTGGTGCGCTATAATTAACGGCTAGTTTGCGGCTAGTGCGGTTAGTAGTTAAGTACCAGTAACAACTAAACCCGCAGTTGGTGCTGGTTTTCTTTCTCGAATCGTTGTAACCTTCTTAATTGTAGGTGTTGGAAAGTGAAAGTTTATAATGAATACATTCTGCTCGTTATGCGTAACTGGCAAAATTGCTTACTTTTGTGACACAAAAATTATGATGGTGATTCCGTTTGGGGCCCTAGTGCTGGGGCCCACACTCTTAGAAATACTTTAGTAGTTTCTACTGGAACAACTCCAGTAGCTCAGAAATACTAAAGACTTTAGTAGATTTGACTGGATGGTGGAGTAATAAGTACTGGAGGTAGTCCAGTAATAAGTACTGGAAATGTCTTCGTAAGAAATTACTGGTTTCTCCAGTAGTTTCTACTAAATATTTTAGTAACATTTACTGGATTTGGGTTATTCAACTTACTGGATTTTCCAGTAATTTGTACTGGATCCAGTATTAAATTGCACCAAACTCGTACAAAGTGTTGAAACACAAAAATACTGGATTTTCCAGTAGTTTTTACTAACTTTCCCCAGTACTATCTACTGGACTCATGAAATACCCCGAGCACCAAAAATACTGGATTTTCCAGTAATTTCTACTGGATTCTCCAGTAATATCTACTGGACTCCTGAAATACACCGAGCACCAAAAATACTGGATTTTCCAGTAATTTCTACTGGTTTCTCCAGTAATATCTACTGGACTCCTGACATACACCGAGCACCAAAAATACTGGATTTTCCAGTAATTTCTACTGGTTTCTCCAGAAATATCTACTGGATTCCAAAAATATCCCGTGCACCAAAAATACAGGATTATCTAGTAATTTGTAATTTTTTCTGACTTTAGCAGTAATATCTCCTACTCCTAAAATACTCCGGTCACCAAAAATATATACTGGAGTCTTAAAATATACCGAAACGCAAAACTAGTGGTTTTCCCATAACTGATTGATACTGGTAATGTCTACTGGACTCGTAAAACACTCTGAACACGAAATGAAATATTTGGCCGTTCCAATGGTGCTTAGAGCAGACTAAATTCTACTTACCTACTTATGCAATCTGACAGCAAGAAATGCTGGATTCAATTAATAATTTTTATTTCCAAAAGAAGTTGGCAATATTTCTAAGAATTTGTAAGGTGGTGATTCCTTTTGGAATAATCAACTTTGAACCATTATTACTCATTTATCACTTGGAGTTAAGAATTGATTTCTATTAAAACATAGCTTAATATTTGTTCTTTTAGGAAAACAATGAAACTAATTTTGGCTTTTGCAGAGTTTGAGACGGTTTGCGTCGCTTAACAAGTAATGCAATATTTGATTTCTGCAAAAATGACAGCTTTCGGAAGGCAAAATAGCAAGACTGGCTCTATCTCACGATAGCGCAGAGCAAGAAAATCACTTCAAAACGCAAAAATATAAAGCACAACGAGATCTTTCAAATGAATATAACTACAGTATATATAACTGTGCAACTGCTGTCCAATTTCTAAAACTGGTAAAAACTGTCCTGAACGCAAATGTCAAATTTTTGAAGCGGAATTGTCCGGAGAGTGTTAGAATGCTAAAGGAACTTGTTTTGAAAGTTCCATCAAGTTGTTTCATCTGGAATTGAGCCGCCAACCAATGACATATATATTATATGTACCAAAAAGGAATCACCACCTTAAGTTCTTAATATGCCCTAACACGTGTTTATTACGTTACTAAATTTTCTAACAATTTAAAAGTAAGCTGCATTATTTTATGCTGAGAATAACATGAAGTCAGTCGTAAAGATGTCTGCATTTACTGCAAGTGTTTAAATTATAATGCTGATACATAGTGTATGGCAAGGTAGATACACCAGTAACTGGAAGTATCGGCTTTGCTGCTACAAAAATTTGAATCGTTTTTGTTCAATCCTATTAAAATCGAAAGCCAGTGAATTTTAATCTATACGTAATCGATGCTAAGCAGAGTTGCTTTGTGGAAGCTTAAACGGATCCTGTGTAGTTTTAACCAATGAAATTAAGGTTTTTGGTCGTCGACAGAAATTAAAGTTAGTTTTGCATAATTTGTGTGATACCTTAAGGTTTGGTTGGTTGATGTTCTGCTCTTAAAAAATTGGTGCAGACAAAACTAAAGAACTTCGACGGGTTGCTGACTGAAAGAGTAAAAGGAACAGAAATTGGAGCTACCGGTAAAAGAATGACTGTCTAAGTTTGCTTATATTCCATATCATCAAGAGAGATCATTAATGAAGAACATAATTCTCAACTGCAATTTATCTGTATAGCGGTTTCAATGCTTTTTTCGGAAAACAAACGTTAACACAGCACAACACAAACAAACACTACGTGAATTTACAACGAAGTACGTACCAGTGTTACCTAATAACTAATGAAAAGCACTGCATACTCATGAGCATTAACCATATTTTTGGTGACCTGAGTATTTTAGGAATCCAGGAGATAACCAGGATACTGGCAAAACCAGAAGAAATTACTGCAAAATCCTGTATTTTTGGTGCTCGGGGTTTTTCAGGAGTCCAGCAGATATTACTGGAGAAACCAGTAAAAATTACTGGAAAATCCAGTATTTTTCGTGCTCGGGGTTTTTCAGGAGTCCAGTAGATATTACTGGAGAAACCAGTAAAAATTACTGGAAAATCCAGTATTTTTGATGCTCGGAGTATTTCAGGAGTCCAGTAGATATTACTGGAGAAACCAGTAAAAATTACTGGAAAATCCAGCATTTTTCGTGCTCGGAGTTTTTCAGGAGCCCAGTAGATATTACTGGAGAAACCAGTAAAAATTACTGGAAAATCCAGTAGTTTCATCCCCAAAATATTTTTGGGGGTCCACTATATAATACTGGATTATCTTGTTAAAACTACTGGACAATCCAGTACAAAAGTACTCGATACGCTGATGCTGCAATGAGAGTATATAAGGGGATAAACGAACAAGTTTTCAGCGATCAGATTTTGGGCAAGTCATTTGTCCTGGTCTCTGCTTCTGTATCACCAGAAGTTAAGGGGCTCATTTTTGTAGCCGTTATGCACCTGCGTGGGTGCTGACGGCGGTGAAGGGAACGCGGGGGATTTTCCAACGTTGGGAAAATCGACCATTATGAATGGAGTGAAGGTTGAAACGCATACAGTTTAGTTCAGAGAAAATGTGTCCTTTCTAAAACTTCAGTATTTTTCATAGGTTCAGACTACAGACATTAGGAGTCTAGTAGATATTACTGGAAAAACCGGTAGAAATTAATGGAAAATCAAGTATTTTCGGTGCTCGGAGCATTTTAGAAGTCTATAGATATTACTGGAAAACCATAGAAATTACTGGAAAATCCAGTATTTTGGGTACCCAGACTGTACTAGGAGTCTAGTAGAAACCACTGGAGAAAGTAGTAAAAACTACTGGAAAATCCAGTATTTTTGGTGCTCATACTATTTTAGGAGATTGTAGAATCTACTACTGAGTCCAGTACTGGAAAATCCAATTTTTGCCCCCAAAAATTTTTGGGGGTCCATATTAATACTAAAATCTAGTAGAAACTACTGAAATTCCATAGTTAGTATGCAAAGCAGTAAATGTTCACAAAATCAGTAAAGTTTACTAGCTATTTCAGTAGTTTTTAAAATACTGGACTACTTTAGTAGGAAAATACTAATCGCTCCGCTATGTCTTTATCGCACTGGAGCACTTTAGTAGGAAATTACTAAGATTCCATAATTTGAAACTTGAAATTATCACCATTTTCCGACGAATGATCCCAAAAGAAAAATTTTGACAATAAAATGCAGGAAATGAGATAAGCACTTATCAGAAGAAAATTGCAAAATAAAAGTTAATAAAGTTACACGAGCACATATCAAAAGTGTGTAGGTAGTGAATAGTCTATAGGCTGATGGATTCTTCCCATAGTGATTTATAACTAAAACAAAATTATCGGGATATGAATAATTTACATTACAAACCCGAAAAGAATTACTGTGCACATTAAAGCTCACAATGCCCGGAAACCAGAGATTTTCTATTCCTAAATCTAATTTTATCTTGTAAAAAAAATAAAAATATAAAAAAATAAAAAAAAAAAAAATTTAAATTACAGTTCAATGGGGGGAGGTCGTAGTAAAGGGTATATAAAAATTGGGTATTATGACTGGACAGCTACTCGTAAAAACCTTACTTCATACTAAACAGCTCATTTTCACGGAAGCATAACGTTCTAATGCTTACATTTACACTCTTAGAAATGTTCCAGTAGAAAGTACTGGAATCTTAGTAATTTCCTACTAAAGTGCTCCAGTGCGATAAAGACATAGCGGAGCGATTAGTATTTTCCTACTAAAGTAGTCCAGTATTTTAAAAACTACTGGAAATAGCTAGTAAACTTTACTAGATAATCTATGTAGAACACTTTACTGCTTTGACATACTAACTACTGGAATTTCCAGTAGTTTCTACTAGATATTTAGTATTATATACTGGACCCCCCAAAAATTTTTGGGGGGCAAAAATACTGGATTTTCCAGTAATTTCTACTGGACTCAGTAGTAGATTCTACCAATCTCCTAAAATAGTCTGAGCACCAAAAATACTGGATTTTCCAGTAGTTTTTACTACTTTCTCCAGTGGTTTCTACTAGACTCCTAATACAGTCTGCGTACCCAAAATACTGGATTTTCCAGTAATTTCTACTGGTTTCTCCAGTAATATCTACTAGACTTCTAAAATGCTCCGAGCACCGAAAATACTTGATTTTCCATTAATTTCTACCGGTTTTTGCAGTAATATCTACTAGACTCCTAATGTATGTAGTCTGAACACCTATGAAAATACTGAATTTTTAGAAAGGACACATTTTCTCTGAACTAACTGTATGCGTTTCAACCTTCACTCCATTCATAATGGGCGATTTTCCCAACGTTGGAACATCCCCCGCGTTGCCTTCACCGCCGTCAGTACCCACGAAGGTGCATAACTGCTACAAAAATGAGCCTGTTGATACAGAAGCAGAGACCAGGACAAATGACTTGCCCAAAATCTGATCGCTGAAAACTTGTTCGTTTATCCCCTTATATACGCTCATTGCAGCATCAGCGTATCGAGTACTTTTGTACTGGATTGTCCAGTAGTTTTAACAAGATAATCCAGTATTATATACTGGACCCCCAAAAATATTTGGGGGACGAAACTACTGGATTTTCCAGTAATTTTTACTAGTTTCTCCAGTAATATCTACTGGTCTCTTGAAAAAAACCGAGCATCAAAAATACTGGATTTTCCAGTAATTTTTGCTGGTTTCTCCAGTAATATCTACTGGACTCCTGAAAAACTCCGAGCACGAAAAATACTGGATTTTCCAGTAATTTTTGCTGGTTTCTCCAGTAATATCTACTGGACTCCTGAAATATTCCGAGCATCAAAAATACTGGATTTTCCAGTAATTTTTACTGGCTGGATTTTCTCCTCCAGTAATATCTACTGGACTCCAGAAATGCCCCGAGCACGAAAAATACTGGATTTTCCAGTAATTTCTTTTGGTTTTGCCAGTAATACATATCTCCTGGATTCCTAAAATACTCCGGTCTCCAAAAATATGGTTAATGCTCATGAGTATGCAGTGCTAACACTGGTACGTACTTCGTTGTAAATTCACGTAGTGTTTGTTTGTGTTGTGCTGTGTTAACGTTTGTTTTCCGAAAAAAGCATTGAAACCGCTATACAGATAAATTGCAGTTGAGAATTATGTTCTTCATTAATGATCTCTCTTGATGATATGGAATATAAGCAAACTTAGACAGTCATTCTTTTACCGGTAGCTCCAATTTCTGTTCCTTTTACTCTTTCAGTCAGCAACCCGTCGAAGTTCTTTAGTTTTGTCTGCACCAATTTTTTAAGAGAACATCAACCAACCAAACCTTAAGGTATCACACAAATTATGTAAAACTAACTTTAATTTCTGTCGACGACCAAAAACCTTAATTTCATTGGTTAAAACTACACAGGATCCGTTTAAGCTTCCACAAAGCAACTCTGCTTAGCATCGATTACGTATAGATTAAAATTCACTGCCTTTCGATTTTAATAGGATTGAACAAAAACGATTCAAATTTTTGCAGCAGCAAAGCCGATACTTCCAGTTACTGGTGTATCTACCGTGCCATACACTATGTATCAGCATTATAATTTAAACACTTGCAGTAAATACAGACATCTTTACGACTGACTTCATGTTATTCTCAGCATAAAATAATGCAGCTTACTTTTAAATTGTTAGAAAATTTAGTAACGTAATAAACGCGTGTTAGGGCATATTAAGAACTTAAGGTGGTGATTCCTTTTTGGTACATATATGTCATTGGTTGGCGGCTCAATTCCAGATGAAACAACTTGATGGAACTTTCAAAACAAGTTCCTTTAGCATTCTAACACTCTCCGCACAATTCCGCTTCAAAAATTTGACATTTGCGTTCAGGACAGTTTTTACCAGTTTTAGAAATTGGACAGCAGTTGCACAGTTATATATACTGTAGCTATATTCATTTGAAAGATCTCGTTGTGCTTTATATTTTTGCGTTTTGAAGCGATGTTCTTGCTTTGCGCTATCGTGAGATAGAGACAGTCTTCCTATTTTGCCCTCCGAAAGCTGTCATTTTTGCAGAAATCAAATATTGCATTACTTGTTAAGCGACGCAAACCGTCTCAAACTCTGCAAAAGCCAAAATTAGTTTCATTGTTTTCCTAAAAGAAAAAATATTAAGCTATGTTTTGATAGAAATGAATTCTTAACTCCAAGTAATAAATGAGTAATAATGGTTCAAAGTTGATGACTCCAAAAGGAATCACCACCTTACAAATTCTTAGAAATATTGCCAACTTCTTTTGGAAATAAAAATTATTAATTGAATCCAGCATTTCTTGCTGTCAGATTGCATAAGTAGGTAAGTAGAATTTAGTCTGCTCTAAGCACCATTGGAACGGCCAAATATTTCATTTCGTGTTCAGAATGTTTTACGAGTCCAGTAGATATTACCAGTATCAATCAGTTATGGGAAAACCACTACTTTTGCGTTTCGGTATATTTTAAGACTCCAGTATATATTTTTGGTGACCGGAGTATTTTAGGAGTCCAGGAGATATTACTGCTAAAACCAGAAAAAATTACTAGATAATCCTGTATTTTTGGTGCACGGGATATTTTTGGAATCCAGTAGATATTTCTGGAGAAACCAGTAGAAATTACTGGAAAATCCAGTATTTTTGGTGCTCGGTGTATTTCAGGAGTCCAGTAGATATTACTGGAGAAACCAGTAGAAATTACTGGAAAATCCAGTATTTTTGGTGCTCGGTGTATTTCAGGAGTCCAGTAGATATTACTGGAGAAACCAGTAGAAATTACTGGAAAATCCAGTATTTTTGGTGCTCGGGGTATTTCATGAGTCCAGTAGATAGTACTGGGAAAAGTAGTAAAAACTACTGGAAAATCCAGTATTTTTGTGTTTCGACACTTTGTACGAGTTTGGTGCAATTTAATACTGGATCCAGTACAAATTACTGGAAAATCCAGTAAGTTGAATAACCCAAATCCAGTAAATGTTACTAAAATATTTAGTAGAAACTACTGGAGAAACCAGTAATTTCTTACTAAGACATTTCCAGTACTTATTACTGGACTACCTCCAGTACTTATTACTCCACCATCCAGTCAAATCTACTAAAGTCTTTAGTATTTCTGAGCTACTGGAGTTGTTCCAGTAGAAACTACTAAAGTATTTCTAAGAGTGTCCGCCCCCACCACCCCCCCTAATTTGCCAAAAAACAATTGCAATTCCGAACAGAGCGAGAGTATTATTTAAACCTTCCCTTTCCCACCCCCACCAATAAAAAGGTACCAACGACCGGGAAAAAACCCCCCCCCCCACCGGGGGTTTAGTGTTCCCGTTCTACCCCCACCCCCCCCGCCCCGCCCACCCCGCTATTAATAGCGCCCCACGACACATTTTTAACGGCAGTCAATCTGACCCCTCATAACGATACTTACGAATTCTTGCTTGCAATACGTTAGTTACACAACGTTACAGACTAAATCACAACTACAACAGGTTTCCCCTACATTAGTCATCCGCTTACAAAAATGATGTAAAATTATTAACTATTTTGCAGGGATGTTCACAAACAAACATTAACATCTAAATAGAAAAGCAATAACCTGCTAACAAGATCATCCCTTTATCGTTTCTTAATGATTTACTTTGTAGCATTGCAGTTAAGGCAAACATGCTGATTAATGCAGCAATTGATGTAGTCACCGGCTGAAAACCAAAGACAGCCATTTTCAAATTCAGTGCTTGGGGTAGTAAAGGATTCGGTTTGACGGCTTCCACTGTCAAATTAGAAACACTGGCGTTTTTAAGTGTCATTTTGTATGCAATTATGACCGCAACTACTACAAGATACCCTCGTTTCTGCTATGTCTAAAAACCAGTAGGCGATGTTAGATATTCCGGCTCTAGCAAGTATACATCAGTACAATCAACATTCATGTCACTAATTCAAATCTACATCACAATCAAAATAATACTCGAATGTTATTAGAATTTTGTGAAACTATCCACCTGTGCAAGGATTAAGTATCATTAGCCAATATTGCAAATATGAGCTGAGCTCGCAATTCGCGTGTGACATAAATTTAGGTTCCGTTATGCATTTGGGTGGCATCAAATTAGGTCCCCGTAGGTAATCAATGTGTATAGAGAAGTGATGGTCTGTGAGTGTGAAGCTAGTGTTGCTACAGAGGAGATAGGTAAGTGAAGAAGAAGTAAATAATAGTATACACTAAAATGACTAATACCAATATATGTGTAATAATAAAGATGAAGGAATAGATGGAAAAGCTCGCTCTACTTGTAGTTATCAACAGATGTGTAGAAATAAGGATGAAGGCATGAAGAATGAAATTTCTGTCAGACCATCGCACTGTGGATGGTAAAGAGTTGTTTGCCTTTTTCGCATTTATTTACGTCCTTTACCAAACGGGAGGTAAAGTTATTACCCTGATCCGAAAGCAGAATACATGGCCATCCATGCCTAGAAACGATTTCCTCTACAAATTTCCTAGCGACAACGTCGGCTTCCACTGAGCTAACAGCGAAAGCTTCCGGTAACTTGGTAAAATAGTCAGCAAATACCAGTAAATACATGTCCTTTCGTTTTGTTTTTGGAAACGGTCCTAGTACGTCCACACCCATCATATCAAAAGGTCCAGTTACAGGAATAGATTGCAAAGACGGTTTACTTGGAGGTGACTGTTTTCTCTCTTGGCACTTCAGACGGTTTTTGTAGTAGAATCTAACGTCCGCAGTCAGATTCGGCCAATAGTAACGTGGTAAAATCTTGCCATGCGTTTTTTGAAATCCTAGATGTCCCGATAACGGGGCATCGTGGATCTGCTCTAAAATTGTTAGCTTCATCTCGACTGGTATTACCAAACGCAGTGTTCGCTTCCTTCGTGAACGGAAGTATAAAACTCCATCACGGACAACGAACTTCCCTTCACTGCACCCGGGAGGCAAAACAACATCGTCGCCAACTTTCTTTCGCTATATTACTTGCAAAACTGGTCTTTCTTTTGTCCCTCCTTGACATTATCCAGATTAAGGTCAGCATTGACTAAGTTTTCCTCGATGGTATCGTCCGGGTTGGGTTGTCTGGGTAATGACATCTGCGTTTCCATTTGATAATCCAGGGCGATGCTTAACTTCCAAAATGTTGTACTGTCCCAATCCCAATCTCCAATGGGCCAATTTTCTTGAAAAATCTAGGAAAGAATTTAACCAATGTAGTTGTTTCTGGTCGGTAACCACTGACATTTGGTTCCCATACAAAAAAGGTTGAAAATACTTGACACCCCAGTGAAGCGCTAGTGCTTCCCGATGTATGGTTGAATAAACTCTCTCCGCTGTGTTTAGTGATCTACTGCCGTAAGCAATGGTGATCTCCCTTTTGTCCATGATTTGGGCTAATACAGCACCCAGACCAAAATTACTAGCATCTGTGTACAGAACAAAACGTTTTGAAAAATCGGGCATTCTTAGTATTGGCGAGCTTACCGGTCTTTTTTTCAAAGTTTTATGCAAGTTTGCAAGTATTATTTGTATTCAGCCAATCTCTTATTTGCCTTTCTTTCAACATTTTCTTGACCCTTTTAATACAATTGCTTTTCCAGCCATATAGTTATTACTGTTCGGTTGAACTGAATTTTGATCGAACCGTAAGAGTAAGGAACTGACATACTGATAGTGTCAATAGTCGCATAGAAAACTTAGTTGAGAGCTTTTCCTGAAAATAGCAGGCTTAGGTTTCGATGAACAGAGAAACAAAATATTCTTACATAATCCAAATGTCTTGGGTTAGAATTTTTGGGTCTCAGTTCTCAAGTGACAATTTCATTTCATGTCTTAGGCGAACTACTAGCCAAATAGTTGCATCGAATGGTGTTGCTAATTGAGAAGATGTTAATGAATGATAATCTTTGTAGCTCCTGGCTTGACTATAAAAACAGCTGCATAGGCAATAACAAACAGTTTGATGGGACACACTTAGTCATCACGCCTTCGCATATGGCGGCTGGCACAACATTTTTACATTATCATGATTGGCTTTGTTATGGCTATGATTTATTTTCCAGGAATCCTGTCTTTGCTGTGCGTACCAGCGTTGTTTGTTAACCTATGAGCAGGCGCGAAAACAACGTAAAGTTCTGAAGGCGCAGATGTTTTCTAATCTGATCTATTATAAAGATATGGTAACGTTAGCCATTTTCAGAATATCAAAACTGGTTCTGGGATTTGTCTAAGTTTTGGCCAGAATTTTTCTTATGTTCTTATAAGTTTGCTTATAAAGACTTGCTCTCTGCTTCGCATTAATAAGCTTTCCAGCTGGGGCAAACGTTTTCGTGATTACTCTCGACTGATGTGTTCAGTGAGCCCCAGAGAACAGTTTTTAAAAAATTTCATGATAACAAGGAGAACTTTTGCATCACATCGACTTTGTCTTTTGCATACACATAGGAGGAATCTATGAACAAAACGAGACAAGTAGTAACATCATAGCATGACTCTTTCAGTGCAATGGAACAATTCAAAATTTGCAGTTCAACCTTCGTAGTAAAATTTCGCTCTTTTAATTATAGGGCTTAAAAAATCATTGCAAGAAATTTGCAAGCGCAACAACAGTAGCAAAGTTTACACTTTTCAGCAAGACAAATCACTGTTTGTGTCGGCTTAAGTGCTTTATATCAATTTTGCCTGGACTGAGAGCTTGCTGGCTTGCTCGAGAAAGATTGTTGCTAACTTTCTAGCTGACGAGCTTCAGCAAAAGTTTCAATGGTTAGAGTAATGAAACTGTTGGATAGAAAGTGAGAACGTTTAGTTAGAGTATCAATAATTTTTAGCAAAGAACTGTTTGAAACTTAGTGTTGTGGTCTGAAACGTGCTGGCTCCTAACAGGCAATGTTGCTTTATGCTTCCTTTAACTGCAAGAAAAGAATCGTCACTCGTTTTAGTGTTTAATTCTCTTCCGTTTGGAATAATGCTTCTCTAATGCTCTAGTAAACATTTGCATTATTAAATGAAATCATATTTAATATTAAATTGAAAACTGATTTTTAAGAGCTTTATCACGAAATTGATTTCGTCGCAATTATTTCTCGTAGTGACAACCTGACAGCCTGACAGACATGCTTTGTTTTCATTTTAGAAAGAAATTATCCCAGAAAGCTAAACGTGCACTAGACGAGATGGAGAACGTTCGTGGAAAGAAGGCTACGGGAACTTCTACATATTTAATCAAGGCACAAAAGGAAGTTGCACACCACCAAACACCCGAAAAATTGGGTGCCTTGCGTGGCTCCAACCCGGGTGATCCTGTTTAACTTGCAGAAGCTCTAATCAACGGAGCCACAGGTACTTCAGTAGAATGAACTTTCAATCGGAATTATGGGTGGGCAAACATATTCTCCGACTATCGTCATTCTATGGTTCGGTATGGTATCGTTCTTTGGTATCGATCGATGTCTGGCAATATTTGCCTTCTACTGGTACTGGAAACAGAGCAACCATTATGCCTTCTGCATTTTAGCCTGCGCTGGTTTAGCCACCTTCGCTGGTTTGGGACACAAAAGTTAAGGGAGGGTGTGCACTAACATTTGTTTACGCTACGTGGTAGGTAACATAGATTGCTCCTAGTAGCATCCCTGCTCAACAGCTTACGAAAAGTGGTGTAAAATTAGTCCACATGTTTAGAATGCTGTGTGAAAAACTAGCAATTACGGCCTGCGATTCTATAACGATTCTAACAAGCGATCATAGTATTTCCAAAGATGTGCACGAATCTTGGCTTAAGTCGACGAGACATCAAATGATTAATTAGCTAATTCTGTAATTTCAGTCAGTGGAATAGTGTGTCTACATGTTGAACGGTCGGCCATTTTAAGCCTAATTATTATTGTACTTTGTCGTTGTCCTTTTTCCATTAAGACGTAAGTCCTTTAAATAAGCACATTTGCACGCCACCGATGTCTAATGATTGAACAGCTAAGGAGGTTTAGGGGTCTATATTATTAGGAGATGCACCCGCTTTAGAACCTGCATCAGATTCACCAAACAATTTCCGGTTTAGTAACCAGACAGTAAATCGGGGATTGATAGTTGGAACTGGAATATTGGAAAGGGCTAACAATGGAGTGAGTGAGTGCTTCCAAAAGTGAGTGCTATCTTGACAAACACTAAATCCACTTGTGTGTGAACCTCAGCAGTGTTTGAGAGAAAAGGTCTTAAATTGCTTAAACTCATCGGAAGCAAGGTAGTTTCGATTTTTAGACAGAGATCATGGTATTCTGTTAACGTTTGGGAACCGAAAGTGTGCCAATGTTTGTAATGATCGTCACTAACTCTTTCCTACGTTAATGTGCTGTAGAAATTTTTTCAGGCAGATTGACCTCATGAAAACTAAGCCCAGGAATCTATGTATTCGTAAGGGTTAGACACCTTTTCTACGCAATAAATGGATCTTATCCTACTCTGAGTATTCGTGGTGAAGAGCATTGAAGTTTGCCAAACATATAGATAAAGCAGATGCAAGATGATGTTGCTAGGAATTGTACTGCATTAATCAGTTTAATATTATTAACAAACGCTCACTATTTTCATGCCAATGACCTAAACTAAGGGAAACTGTTAGATAGTCTTCCATTCCCTTAGGTCTTTGGAAATTCCCATTTGTTTTGCTGCTGTACCAATGCGCTGCATGATGGTGTGAGAATCGTAACTTTTGTTGGCTTGATCAGTAACTCTGACTCACAGACATAGCAGCACGTAGTTAAATTTATCGCGACTAATTAACAGCTTGCACAGGTACAAAAGCTTGTGTGACAGCAAGAAATGTGACAGCCAATTGCACCATCGTGCGTCTGCTATTTATCCTTGGTAAGGCGATACTTTATATTCCATCAGTCTAAAAGCTTCTGAAGAGCGAACGATTTCAGAATCACAACTGTCAGAAACTGTTTGACACAGTCAGTATGCCTGTTCACTAGATTCATATTTGGGCCCACAGGATAAACTCGCACAAGATATTGAAGCCACTTGGCATATCTTTGGCTGTTTAGTTTGCGAAAAGGAACAGTGAAGTGATTCTGGCTGTCTGCTTTGCTTTGGATTGGCTGAATTTTCGTGATCTGGAGTTCCTGAGGCTTCTAAAAATATATACATTGCTGGGGTTCACTCCAAAGGCTGATCTGCTATAAACGGTCAAAATTTGTACACACATTGTTTGGTCGTACTATAGTCAGTATATCTGTTCACCTCTACAGACTCATATTTGGGCCCACAGAACGAACAACATTGAACTCGCATAAAGTTTATACGGCAGTGCTTGAACTGCAAGACAGGTTGTCACGTTTTCTGCTGCATGGCGCATTAACGGTTTGACAGTCTTTGAAACGTTTCTGTTCGTGCTGACTTAAATTTTCAGCTGGTGACTGAGGCAGCAAAAGTTATTTCTTGCTTTTATGCTTGATGCGAGTGTGTAGTAGTCTGTTTAAATCTTCAATGGCACAATAATGGAAAATACCTTCACCTTGTATCGCAAATGGCACAATTGACAAACAGCAAATTGCATCATTGCAAGATTGAAGGATAACCTTTTGTAGGAGATGATTAACGTAAATGTAGTTTGAAAAATTTCCATCTCTTCTGACAAACATCACTGTGAACAGACTTTCTATTTTAGCCATTATCTTTACCTCCGTCGACACTGATCTCTTCTTTGAAACTTCAAAAGCTTCCATCAACAGTTTGTAGCACCTCGTGCAGATGATGGTGTTTCAGTCCTACGACTAAAGCAAAATAATAGAACCTCAAATGACTGATTTCTGAAAATTTTCGGCCGACGGTATTTAGGACGTATACCATACGGCGTACTGGTTACGATAGGAATTCAAAAATGGCACATATTATTCGGTATTAAACACCTTTGATCTTGAAGACAGTTTCTTCGATGCTATGCATACATGTGCAGGAGAGGTTTCACCCGCCTGACCTGGACCTCACCCTCCCCCAGTGGTGTCACTCCCTTATACTCCGGATTTCCCCAGTTTTTGGTCTAAAAACTGAAAAATCCGGGTGCGCCCCTCAACACTTCCTCTCATGCACATGTCTGCTTCGGACTATTTGGTTTTAATAACAAAAGTACATAATGATTAAAGGACACAACTGTGTGTAAATGGTTGCTTAAAGTATGCACCAAATTTCGCACTGTAGTTAATTATTCACAGGAAAGTTGCTTAACTTTAAATGAAGTTTTGCTGCAATTTGATTGAATTTCACTCTTTGAAAAGTTGCTCCAAATCTGCATCAAATAGGTTTCTCGACATAACTGAGAACAATTTTGATCTCAGAAGGTTTGCTTAACCTTCACAACAACTTTCGCATACACTCAGTTTTATAACAAATTTCAAGCAAGCAAACTCCAGGTTTGTATCCATTTTTTGCAGCGAAGTTCTGGATCATTGCACTGAATCATTTGCAAAGCTTTCACTTTGTTAGTCGTATTCGGATAAAATTAAATGGAGCTGATAAGAATAAGATACGGTTTAACTTCTCTATGTGCTTCTCGAATACTTAATTTTGGAGCTATAAAACAATTTCAAAATAGCGTATAAGTTTAAATAGGTCAAGCCCAGTAAAACTAAAAAGATCGTGTATTTAATAATAGTAAGACACTTCCGACAATGAAAACATCAAATAGATGCAACTATGCTGTAACAGCTGGCCACCCCAAAAATTTCTCAGAAATCATAAAAAGTCGATGTTTTGGTTGACTGCAGTACATAAAGCAAGTTGAAACGGCCTCACAACAAACAGATTGTGAAATCTGTAAACCTGGAAACATTAAAAATACTGGGTGTCTGACGCTTGGAAAAACAACAAAAGCCAATGTTAAATACCCGCAAATGCTGGTAGTATTTCAGATAAACCAAATCATAAAGCTTTTCTGTTACTGCCGTTTGCAAACGCTCGGTTTTTTTTGATGAGTCATCACAACTGTCTAGTCTAAACTGCAACCAGTCTGATGCAAGTTAAAATTAAGATAATGATGCCTTCACTGCTTTATTAGAGTAGGACTGTAGAGTATGGTTCTATTTACGCAGTGCGTTGCACCCTCTAGGATCACCTGTATTCGTAACGTCTCTCTAATTACCGTTTTGATATCGGACAGTCAGCTAGTAGTTAATATTTGGCGACCGTGACATGTGACACTGTTTGATTTGTCAATTAAAATTTGACAAGTTTTCGAAATTTCACTTTGAATTTTCTCGCTTATTCAGTCTTATTGAAACATTTTTACATCTTTAGAATAGTCTTGATTTGGAGAATCTTTTATGATACTTTTTTACTTTTGAAGATTTTCTAAACTCTCCTATTGTGTAGGGTGCAACTTTAAATCGTTATAAATTTTGGGGTTGACGAAGCAACTTCGGGGAATGTCCGACCCCTCCCTCACCCCACTTAGGCTATTTGGGATCGGGAACAATTTTAAACTACCAATCACTCTGCTACGGGCTGTCTCTTACTTTCCGTGTTCGCTTGACTAGGTTAAAATGTTTGTAGAAATTTTGCAACATCCGAAACGTTACAGGATTTTGCAAAATATCTGAAATTTATATAAATGATTTTACTTATTAAATAATTCAAAATAATTTTACTTAACGAGAACTTTTCTACAATTACTTACAACTAATTGTTAATACGTAATTATATGCAATTAATACCCATTAACTTTCCTAATTCAAAAATTTTGGGCATTCAATTGATGATTTTTTGCTCTCACCGTTTTAACTGCATCCTAGAAACACAAATTATGTGTTTGAAATCGTTAAATGTTACTTCTTAACTTTAGTCATTTGTTTCGAGAAAATAAGTTATAATCTAAAGCTAAATTTATAGAGGATAACTTAAGGAGGGGTCCATTTTGGGGTCATTTTTTCGACTTTCTCCAGGGTGCCGCAGTTCAACATTTTAGCGCTATTTTAATGTATAATTTGTCCAGATTCATCAACGTTTGTCGTGAGATTTCTTTGGCGCACGCGAAAAATGACAGCATAAAAATTCCTGTTTAACACATGAAATCTCAACTTTGAGGTGAAATTACTTGACAACCGTATGAGTTAAATTTAATTTTAATTTTAAAAACTCGTTAAAATATAACACTTGGATAATAAAATATGTGAACATCAGCGAGATCGGAGAAAGTCGAAAAAGGCCCAGAAATGGACCCCCCCATTAACTTGACTTTAAAAGCAAACTACTAAAGCTTGAAAAATTATCGTAAAATAAATGGAAAATAATAATTAAACTAAGAGTTGGTAAACTTTTGTTCGCTTACAGTAATTTGTTTCCGTTTTACTGCATGTTTTCGCACAATTCGATGCGCCTCTAAACAGTCTCATATCTCGCATTTTCAAATGCACCTGTATCTACAGTTTATCACTTGATTGCACGTGCCATTATCTTAATTTTCATTGGATAAACACTCTCCAATAGAAATTGTGAGCCGAACAAGACGTGGGCCAACAAAAAATTAATGGCCGTTAAGTCAGCCTTAAAAGCGAGGACCATTAAACATAAATATAAATTTGTGTTTTCGACACTACATATATGCACACCTATATGCCATAAAGTTGTTGTTGCTATTTCGGCATCACAATGTTGGTGCAAAGGTGCAAAGTGTAGTCAAGAAACTGACCCCGTAAGGTTGGCCAAAAACAACTCAACCAAGTTACCAGAAGGAGTCTCAAAGCCTGGTCGACATCACGATGGTCATCTGGCGTAACGGAGCTGCATATTAGGCCCACCTCGATTTTCACCAAAGCTGTTTTGGCTCTGGTGGATTGCATCAAGAGTACACAATACGTAAGAGTATGACAAACGTCTATGTATTAGCAGCTCGCTACATCCTCTGCACGCTATCGGCTGACTCCCCATAAATCAGACCCCCTTATCAAAGCATATTCGCGCGCATGCTTCCACGCTGAAGCTCGAAACCACAACTAGCCAGTTAGTTCAAGGTGCGTTTGTGTTAAGAATAGAGGGCAAATTTCCTTGATAAGTTATGGACGGTTCAGCCGATAGCGCGCATTAGATGTGGCGATTTGATAATGCATAGTTATCTACATCTTACTGCAAATCTACACAATACATCTTAGGAGTATCACTGCGGTAACACGCTCAGCTAAGGGATGATGTCTTAAGTAGCGGAAATATATATATATATATATACGTGTGTGTGTGTGTGTGTGTGTGTGCGTGTGTGTGTGTGTGTGTGTGTGTGATTTGATTTGCCGATGCCGATTAAAGCTAGAATCCGAACATTAGCAATGTCCCATGTACCTAGTTCACCTGTCAAAAGACATTGAGTACACAAACCAAGCAAGATTCCGCGGACGGGGCTCATTAAAATCTGGCTTGGTTTATTCCTCAAAATATATTTGTGGTAGAAACCTGCCAGCTGCATTCCAACCAAACCAGCTTGACACCGTGGAATTTGTTTTAAATTAATTCTTGGCAGCAGGTTTACAAAGGTTCCAAAGGTAATATAATTTCAAGGCTAAGTCCAGTCAAAGCTAAATTTAAGCTAAAACCCAAAAATGTTGGTTCAATTAAGTTTAAAACATATGTGCCTTGCCCAGTCTAAGCCATATCTAAGCTTAATTCCAAAAAACATATCACAGCTCAGGAAAAATTTACGTGCTTTACCACAGTCAGCAGGATTCCATTCTCGAAACTGGAAGTTTTTTGATTAAAACTGGACAGCGCAATTCCGACCACTCTAAAGTCAATTTCGTGGAATTATTTTTAGGTAAAACCTAGCTTGAGCAAATCTTCGGAATCTTATTAGGTTTGTGTGTTTAATATCTTTTGATAGACGCATAGTGACCCTACCAGGATGGCATTCAGATAAACGGTGCAGCTTTGTTTCTCCAAGCTGCGAACATTGTTTTGGTAGTTCTCTAGCTTTCTGGTGCGGGCATTCGTTAAAGCTGTTTCAAAGCAGGAGTTTACAATTGACATGTACAGTAGGAAAGCTGCTTTTTGTGTTTTAGCCTCATACATGATCACTTTTTATTGAACCATTCTATCAAAATGACTACAGTTTCAAGACTTGAACACGATGAAAGGTTGGTCGAGAATAAGAAGTCAATGGAGAAAGCATAGCTTTTTCACCCCTTTTATTGTGCTGACGTCTTGCAATTAATTGCACTATCCATTATTTTAAAATTAATAATTCATTCACTCTCTTCGACTAATATGTCCAGTTCAAGTTTATTCACTTTAGACGAACGTACACCCTGCTTTTAACCTAATCCAATCAACAGTCTATAATAGGAAGAGTGAGGTACTTTGCCCTTCCTAGTGTTTTAAGCTTGCGACATGCTCTACACATTAAGGTCGACATTTCTGGAGACCAAGTGTTTATTTACGTTTGAACTAAATCGAATAGAATTGGTTATCCTTCTACCTTTCGTAGGGCTACGTGTATAAGCGGACCCAACCGAGATCTCGGAGGGGAGTCCCAAATGCAAGTAGAACCTTGTACAAGCATTTAGTGCTTTACCGTCTGGTTGATTGTTAGCTTCCGGTGTGGTCCGCTTATACATGCAAGTTTAACATAAGGTAGGCGATGAGCCAAGCAGATTAGTTTTAGTCTAAACGCATATAATGGTTTACAAGGGTAAGTGGTACATTACTCCCCCGAGATTTTGACCTCAATGTATCGAGCGTCTCAAAAGCTCAAAACATTGGAAAAGGCTGAGTTTTTCACTCTTCCAATTGTAGAATCTGTATCAAATGTATGTTTCCTTATTCGAATTCCGTACTATCATGTTACAGCTAAGAAAAGGAAAAACAGTGTTTGTTGTTGCAATATGCTTGGGTGAAGATGGCTAATATACTTCAGATACTACATGGATATGCTCAGATTGTGACACTACGGTGTAGCACAAATTTCCGTGCTTCTTGTTTGTTTTATTTTATGTCACAGAAAATGTGTATATAATGAACTTTAGTTCGTCTTTGGGTTCTGATCCTAATAACTCTTGTGCTTTGTTTAATGATGTTCCAGACAAGAACAATGAAAGCACTGTTTTTGCGAAATAGAGAAGCATATTTGTCAGTTCATTACTTATACCTCACACTGTTCCAACATAATCATGAGAAAGAATATGAAATGTTCGCAATCTTGGAATGCTTTAATTATTGCCCATATCAGTGTTGAAGGTATAACACCAGTAAACGTAATATTTAGTGGGAAGTTCCATATGAAATTGAATGCACCGTTTTCTCTGTGCAAATTAAACTCAAATTGATTACGCTTAAATTGTTAGCTTGGCAACTGGACTCCTTGGTTAATCCTTATTACCTTAAGGTTTTGGTTAATCAACTGGTCAACTGTTTGGTGTTATATTTACCTTAAACTAGAACTACATTAGCATGAACAGCAACACCACTATTCTAATCAATTATTTGGAAATTGGAATCTATTTGGCTCAAATGTTTGTATCTGTTTTTGCTGCTGGAATCAGTTTGCTGGCTGCTTTCTCTATATGGTCATCGCCAACTTTAAGAAAATCCAAGGATATGGTAATAATGTTAGGTGCGATTAATGTCTTTGTTATGTTTAGGGGTTTACGGCCATATTGCTGTAATTTTTAATCTATTGGTCCTTGATCTATTATAGATTTTTATATAAATCATTGCTGCAGTGCAATAGTTAATACTTTATTGACATTAAGTAAGTATGTCCAGTTTTTGCTTTAATCAATAACGTTATTTCATAGCAGGCTTACCCTTGTTAAGATCCTTTCACCGCTTATAGTCATAGCTCTTCTTCCCTTCCTTTGCTGAGATTTGGTTGACTTTGCTTTCGAAGTACTGTTTAACTAGCATGCTTTCTGGGAGTACTCTGTTATTTACGGGTTTTCTCGAATATATATTCAAATCTTGTTGCTTGAATTTATCATTCGCCATTTTACTTCTATACTTTTACTAATTTTCTTTCTCCGTACTTCTTTATAGAGGTGATGCATTAATTATGATTAATTTATTACGGGAGATTATCGAATGTAACCCTTGTTGACACAATTGAATGACTAAACTGCTTTACTTATGTTCTTATGTTTAAGGACAAGCTATAGTGGATAACTTTGTCGGAATAGGACGAGCATTAATGGCTGCTCAAGCATTGTATGATCTTTACTTGACAAAAAATCACTCCGGGTCGATTCCTTACCGAACATATAAGCATTGTCTTTTACTGCCAGGCGGTCACGTTATGGTGTTGAGTCACATGGCCAGCTCTACCATGATGATGTTTCTTGGTGTAGATCGATGTTTGGCAATTTTCGCGTTTATTTGGTACTGGAAGCAACCTAAGCGCTATTCCTACTTTGTACTTAGTCTTGTTGGTATTACTGCCGTAGTTGGATACTCTGGAGGTTGGATATGTATACTCATTGTGGGTTGGAGCAAAGGAATGCGTAGCTTAGGTTGTCGCATTAATGCCGTATTCACGCAAACGTTCTCCATTAGCTTTTCTTCGTATCAGTCGACATGCGGTTGGGTGGGTTTTTTAGCCATGTGTGTGGCTACTATAAGTACATACAAAAAAGCCGCGAGAATTGCATCTGATAGCTCCCATAGTAATAAATTTAGCTCTCATAAGAAAATAACAAAATATTTATTTGCTATGGCTGTGGTGAGCTTTGCATTTATTACTGTGAACAAAACTATTTTAATGCTTTCAAGACAACTCGACATGTCTTTCTATCCTAAAGGAACAGAATTTATTCAAATTACATTTATTTTTTCGACTTTGTCAGGCCCAATGAATGTAGCAGTTTTGGCATTTTATAATAAAGATTTCAAATCAAAATTCTTTCAAATTTGTCGCATACATCCCAAAATAGATTACGGCAGACAGCCACCAACAGTTGCGGTTGATAAATGTGACCCGTCACGTAGGGCGCTGGCACCGTATAGTGTACAACATGTGCATTCAATCACAGATAATCGTAGCAGAAATTCTGATACCATGGTCGCTTTGGAAACTTCTTAATCGTAGTTCCAAATTTTGCGAGGCAATGTGATAAATTTGTTTGCTCTTCATGGTTAAAAAGTTCCATTTGTTTGTTTGTCAATTTTTATACCGCCGGAGGCGGTATACTTGTAATGGGTTGACCCAACTGAATCCATATGTTTTGCATGTAAATTGCTTGGCGCGGATCTTCATCACATGTCCCTGTTACGCAGGTTTTTTTGCCCAACAATTTTTCTACGATTTTGCAATTTTTAGAGCATCATTACAGTCAATTTAGTTAATTTTCAACGCCCTGTAAATTGTTTTGCACACGATCACTCTCTGTCTTTTCTCATATTACCGAAAATCAGGCGTTATTTGCCTGTCATTTGATTGGCAGAGGTTTAACAAATCAATAAATAGCTAAAACTGATGTTACAATTTTCGTGTGCAAAGACTGATTTTGCGCTTGCACTGTATTTATTTCATTAGTGTTTGCTTTGCTTCAGAATTTAGATAAAATAAATTGTTTAAAATAAACATATATGGATAAATAACTTTCTCTCTCGCGGTTTACTCGATAAAATCGCTATAGTCAGAGTAGTGTAGTGGCTAGGGTGTCCGCTTGGCACTGTTCCGGACACAGATCGAATCCTTCTTCCAGTATAATTTTAGTTTCACAATTGGGAGTGGCAAATGGCAATAAATACTCCCATTCTTTTGTATCAGAAACGGTAAATGTCGGGGAGTTGAAAATAGTCAAAAGCTAACGTCACCGTACACTAGAGCAGTATTATGAAAACAAACAAAACGTTGAATACAAATCCCAAACTCTACGGCGGTATTATTCCCCTTTTAAGGGGTAACTTGTTGCAACTCCGAAGATTGTAGATGTGCGAAATATTTTGGAATTGACAGTACTAACTCCTGTTGCACTCGTTATCATTTTTAAAAAGAATAAAGATGAAAAAGGTGCAAGAATATGTTGGCTCAGTACTCTGTTCTATATACTTTATCCGAATAATTCATCTAAACAGATTTACTTAGTATATATTTGTTTATATTATTTTTAGTTTAATTGATATAATACTCGAAAATACACTTATTTCTCATAAATAAATTCTGATCTTTGAGACGCATATGTTTGAGTGGTTTTCACTAATTTGAACTCTTTCCAGTTTCGGCAATGATTTTTATTAGTTTGTTCATGGCAAGCAGAGAGTGTTGTTATAGTGTAGTTTTCCAATGCCATTTTTGCAGCATTGATGACAGCATAATTATTTGTCATAATGTTTTATTATCACAAAACATATCTTGTCTTATCATTTTATGTATCTATTTTTAATAAATCTATTTTAATAAAGTTAGTTTCGCATTGGATTTTCTGTGAGAAACAGTATTTTAGAACGGCCGGGCAGAATAGTCGTCCAACAAAAATGTCACCGGCGGTCACCAGTCCACCCATTATCAATTTGGGTATAGGCGAGGGAACGAAACCATGAGTGCATTGGTTTCAAAAAAGCATATGGGAGGTCGTCATCAAACATGTGTCTTGGTTGTTTCATTAGCCTATTAGCTGTCATGACTACTACCTAAATAACTATGAATTACTAATACTAACTAAAAACCTAGCAAAATCGTTAACGACAATTTATAGATCTAAAGAAAATTTATAGTTATTATAAATACAGCGTTATTTTGGGTAGCGTTTGACACCTCCCATTATCCAAAAATTATTGCTTACTGTAACTACTATCTGCCGCAAAACAAAACTAGGTATACCCGATCGTTGGTTGTGTGTGACAATAGTGAACCGGAATCCTCATAGGGCATCCTCCAAGTTGACTAATTTAGACTCTCTGTTTTTGTTAGGAGGCTTCTCAAAATTGTTTGCGTATTATGCGGTTTGTTAATGCGCTTTATATGTGAAGGCAAAATGCGCTTTAGCTTGTCTCCCCATAAGACTTATGCGCTTTATTGTTATAAAAAGCTGGCTCCAATACATTGCCTTACAAAAACGAAAGTTAGTTTGCAACAAAAATCAGCTGTCCACTTTTAATAGTTTTTGCTGAAAAGCTACTTGGTTAGTTTCATTTAAGTCAGGCACACACGAAAATGTCTGCAAATATTGCTGTTGTTGCGTACTTGCGTGAAGATTTGGCTGACAGTAAAGTCTAGATAGATAAAGTGTCATCCAACGATTTTGTTAACAGTGACGATTGTGTTGAAGGAAGACATGCTTTACTGTTTTTCCAATCTAAACAATACACAGTCCATGTTTACGCTGTCTTTGCGGTGACAGATCAGGGAAAAGCGGAAGCTGTAACCAATCAGCTCATCGAAAAATTTCGCAATGTTTCGCCAGAATATTTGCAGGTAATTAATTTGATAAAATGTATAAAATGAATTTAACATAGCCAAATTCAATGTTTAATATGAAATTGCTTTCTATGTGGAAACAGTACTGGAATTTAAATTTAGTTCTAAACGTTTACGGTATTTCCAAGGGTCAAAGACAAACTAGGGGTCTTTTTGAGCGAATGAGTTGAACTAATTTTGTTTTTCATAACTCTCAAACAGCTAATGGCTTATTTTCACGCAATCGTTGGAAATTCAGGTGATTTTTAAGTTTTAACTCTTACTCAAGAAGACCTCAAGTTTATATATCTAAGATTTCTTCCAGTGCATCATCATATTATGGCGTTTGGCATCAGCATCCGAGAAAAGGGCGTAGCGGCATCCTTTCTGGCAGCTTCTCACGTTGTTTTTTGTTTCTTCTGACTTACAATGTAATGTTTCCAAAAATGTTCTGTAATGCTGAAACTTTCTGACTGGATCAGGCTTCGGAGCTGGTATCCCGTCATGGCACCATAAATATTCCATAAATTCATGTGCTTGAATTTTCTGCTTTTGGCAAGTGCAATTTTCACTTCTACACCGAAAGATTTCGAACTTAAACTTAGATCTACTGGAATGATTGATATAAAATATAATTTCCTCCAGTAATGGTTGGTTCTCTTCGGAGTGAAGCAGCTTCTTTTTCGACAAAATTTCCACTATTTTTCATAATCTCATCAGTAACCAAGACGGGGTCTGATGATTTGACGCAAGTAACGTGTGTGCCATAACCATCATATACGCCACGGTCTAAATATCTCTGACAAACCGTCATAGCGTGGTCAAAAACGTCTTTGGTTTTCTTCTCTTTGTCTGTATCATTGATGTCCTGGTTCCAGGGTTCCTGAGACTCCCCCGGAAGCTTAGTGGGCAAAATGACATTAGCCAAATGCTTTGTCAGGGAACCCCACCGTCGCTCAATAGGATTAAACCGAGAATGTCCAGGAGCGTAGCAACTGAGAACAAGCCTAAGTCAAAATATTGCCCATCGATTTGATGCTTCAATCAGGCCCTCCATCGCATAAAATGAAAATAACTGATTTCCCAAACTTTTTTAATTCAAGGGGCAGAAAATCAAGCATCTGGTTAAGATGTCTGCAAGAGGTACTCTCGAAGTACCGCTGTGCAGAAAGGTACAAATACAGTTCACCGCTTCGTCCGCATCGCACTCGCGGTCGTCCATGGCGGTCTAGATATGAGTTGTCGTTAAGTTTGTCAAGGGCAGGAGTTGATCTCGATCTGATTAATGAGCAAACTGAAGCTTTCTTTTCGTGACATTCACTTGCGGAAACGCTGCGTTTTTTTTTGTATGCAGCACCATATAGCCCATCGGTGTTATTTTGGCACCTATAAAATAATTTGCTTAAGGTTTTGGTATCGCTTTGTGTAAATTTTACCCTATACGCCTCAATTCTTTATAAATTTTCTTTCCCAAATTCGCACTATTGCGGCGGGACATTTTCTTAGTTTCAGCTAAAACGACTCCAGTTGCTAGAAATTGAGAAATTTAGAAAACCACCGGTTTTAGACTTAGTTTACTTTTGAAAAGAGTTCAAATTTAAATGTCACTTCAAATATGGACATTTTCAAAATTTTACCTGGAACTGGAAAAGTGTGATCCGGATCATTCGGCGCAAGCTGATTCAAATGCATGCCTTGAGGCCGTATGTAGTGGCTAACTGCAGGCGATCCAATGTTTATTTTGTTCTTGTTGTCCGCTGAGACAATAAGAATGTTCTTAGAAAAGTGAGCTCCTAGCTCCAATAAGAAGTTAATTTGGCTCGCCGAATATTGGAATTCAGGATGACTCCTGGCAATGAAATCGTTTCTTCTTCCAGGTTGCTTAAATGCAAGCAGCCTTCTGTAGCAATTCGCACTGTGTCGATTTGAGTGTGGAGGCAACCCCAGTCTTCTGCAAGTGTGAATGCTAACTTTAGCTTGTTCATTGCCAGGATAAATAAGTTTTAAGCGCTTGTTTACAACAGTAGCCAAATCTTTCAGAGACGTGCCGCATCAGTAAAGAGTTGCATCATGTTTGCGCTCATGTGCTCCTGCCGCATTTTGCATGAGTACATCATTGATTATTCCTGGAATTTCGGGAAATCGCTCATGTTTTGGCGGCCTTCCTCTTTTTGGGGGCGGTGAAGCTTCGTTATCCGCATCTGAAGATTCTGAGGAAGTTTCAAAAATCCAATCTAAATCTGTTGAATCGGGATCGTAACTCTGAAGCCATTGTTGAAAAGTCTGATCCATCAGAGCAGTAAAATGAAAATAAAAGCCAGTAAAATAAATCAGAGAAACGAAATTTAACTCAAGATTCCATCAAACTGAAAAAAAGAAAACTTTCAATCAACTTCATGCTACTCTAAGCATTTAACCGCCTGATCTTTGCAGTTAAGTTTAATGTTTTAATATATTTATTATAGGAAGCTTGCCGGGTCTGCAGCATCAAACAGCATGACGACAACGGTCATTTGTCATTTGTCATTTGACAACAACGGGAGGAGACGATTGCCTACCAGAGACAGACCCTCCTAGATTATCTTATTTGCCTGATCGCCTATTAACAACACAGGTTGCCTCTCTCAGTGCAGAGCTGAAATCTTCCATTGTCTCAGTCAAAACTACGTTGGCAGGGTTCCAAGAGTCAACCAAGGCTGAGTTACAGGATATTAAATCCATGCTTATTAGCATGGCCGAGGACCTGAGATCGACACACGAAACCATAAAGAAAAGGTGTGCATTTTGAACTGATTTGCATTAAACTATGTATTCGCTCGCGCTAGTGTTGTTTCAGTCACTGAAACAGAAATTTAAACTTAACTGAAATTATGTTGGGAAGAGACATGAAACTGAAACTAAAATAATTTTAGGTTACCATCTGAAGCTTAGGCTTAGGCTTAGGCTTAGGTTTAGGCTTAGAACTGTTCCGCCCCACGGACTGAAACTGAACGTGAAGCTAAAATCGGCTACTGAAACAACACTAGTTAGCGCTTAGTTTAGTGTCTGCAAGATCCTGAGCTGAATAATTATTTAAATTGATAAAAGGTAAAAAAATAAGTAAAAAGTTAAAAATAAAATTTCAGCAACTGAACTTTGAAAAATTGAATTGAAAACCGAAGGACGTGTATTTA
The DNA here is from genome assembly GCA_030248195.1 of Trissonchulus latispiculum. Classification (NCBI taxonomy): domain Eukaryota; kingdom Metazoa; phylum Nematoda; class Enoplea; order Enoplida; family Ironidae; genus Trissonchulus; species Trissonchulus latispiculum. The sequence continues at coordinate 22,421 of JASAND010025975.1, read as the reverse complement.
CATACGTAAGGTTTATATTTACGCGCATTTCGCATTCATATTTTATGGTATTAGATGGAAACCTCTCAGTATTTTCTGCATTGTATTCCAACTTTTATGAACTATTCGGCAAACTGTATTTTGATAAAATAATTGCAAACAATTATACCACTAATTAATAGCCAAATGTTGTGCAACATTTTAGATCTCAAAGGATGCCACAGCGGCAATGGCAAGCACCTGAGCAAAGTGCAAACCTTTGTGGACCGAACTTCGCTGAAATGACTTCACACAGTTCTCACAGAACCATTTCTTCTCCGGAATTGGGAACTGCCTGCCAGCTCACAAGTGGGCACTGCCACACTGATGAAGCTGCAACTACAAGTTGTGAAAGCTCCGGTTCGAACCCTGAAGCGGACACCTTAAGCAATGCTGTAGGAGAAAGTCTCCAAATCTTAGCTGGTCCCGATCCCGTTTCCAGCCCCGTGGTATCAGAAACTGAAGAGGATACTCCAATTGTTACAAGCACTCCAGCCGTGGTTCCAAATCCGAAAGTTCGGGCTATTCACCTCTGCAACGTTTCTTGCTCTTGCCTTACTAATTCTGCCCCTGCTCCTAATAACCGCGATGGTTCTTATCTTATTGGTGGAAAAGTGGATAACATGTCTGTTTCTTCCAACTATTACATCAATGCCAAGTTTTACGAAAATAAAATCATACAAGAAATTGTCAGATCCAGTCGGTATTCCGAGCTTCAAAAACCGAAAATGTTAGCTTTGAAACTTTTGCCTTTATTTTTCTGTTCCGAAGAGCTTGATGAGAGTAGTGCTACTGGCACCCCAAGAAAGTTTAATGAATTTTATCAACGAAAACCTCAGCTGTGCCGAAGGCGTCTGGGAGCCATAACCAGAGAAGTTCATCACCATTTTCCTAATGTTTCTGCTTCGACAAGCCCTGACAAAATTGACAAGCAACTAAAGAGTTGGCTCAATACGGCATGCCGAAGCAGAAAATACAATTCTAAGAAGCAATTGTTGCTATGAATTAATTGAATTTTATAACCAATTGCTGTAATTATGCTTGCATTCCTATAAATGTACTCTGAATTAATTGTAATTGTAATCAATTAATGCCTAATGTGTGCAACTGTATGCATCACTAAAACGATGACAACTAAACTTTTCAGTATGCAATGGCTTGTTTGTATCAACACTTCTCAAGTCAATGCTTACAAAAGTTTTTGGTACTGTTTTCTAGTCAAGGATAAAAACATGCAAGCAAGTATCAGACAGCAAGCTGGCAACATATACATTATCTGCACTTTCAGTTAGTTCAGTTTTTATAGTTTTCCGGAATGACTAACAAATGAAAAACTCGTCTGTTGCAAAGCCCAGAAAAAAGAGAAAATGCGGCATTGAGAACAGCTTATGCGCTTTTCATCCCGTATAATGCGTTTTCGAAAAACGCATGAATCTACAACAATTTTGAGAAGCCTCCTTACATGCATTAAAACTTCAAATTTCAAATTTCAGGTTCAAGTTTTTGGGGTCGCATAAAATTTGAAATTTTTCGAGAAGACGTGTTGACGACTAGACCTTTAGCCAAATTTGTTGAGATTACGCATTACTTACGTTAATATAGTGAACGGGAGTGGCCACAGTATATCTGGCTCAGGTTTTAATACTGCGTAGATCTGGTTGAGTTGAAAGTTCACTTGTAACAAAGGTGGAAACGAAAGAGTAAAAAATTTGAGGGGTACAGGAGTTACAGGTACACGTCATGTGGGACGGATTTTGGAGCTGGGGGAGGTCGCAAAACTGGTTTGTACAGATGTGTGCTAACAACATCATGATTGCAATATTTCAAATAACTGAATTTGATTCCTGACTATTGACCTTACTAAAATATCAAATGTCTTCTAAACCAGGGAACAACTAAAATCAAATTCAATAGAAAATAATGCTTTCGAGCAAAAATTTACTATCATTTTGGCAAAAATCAAAAGTTCAATATATTAATGTTAAAATGGCTGCTGCTTACAAGCATGAATCGAACAAATTTTAGTTTAGGCGAACAATGTACCTAATGAAGGAAACTCTAACCGTTGTTTTTTTACTAGTTTTAAATCTTTCTTTAAATTTAAACTTAAAATTTAAAGTTCTTGTTTAAATCCTGACGCAATATGATCCTAATATCCTGACCGTACTAATTACCATGTTGGGGACAAATGAATGTCAGGAAGCATATAATTTTGCAGATCAAACTAGCTATCAAATGTACACTTACTGCACATTTAGGTGATGTTTTAGAGAAACGTTACAAAAGAATAGTTTTATACATATTTAGACTTATACACACTAGATAGACTCATTTGACCTTTGGTTTTACTGGAGGAATACATTGGAAATTTCTCATTCTTTGCCAGGTTAAAACAATAAGAAACGATAAGGTACGGAGGAAGCAGGAAACGAAAAAGCTTAACAACGAAAAGGCAGTCAAGCGTACAGGGCGTACTGAATTATACCGGAAGCTGTCGATCGGTCTTCGACTAGATTAATATGTTGTTCGCAGTCTGCCGTTAACCAGCAATTAATGCGTAATTTTACAAAGTTGAGGGCTGGTTGGTTGTTTAGTTACTGTAATTAATTAATTTATTTATTTGTAGAAATGTGTCAAATGATAATTGAATCAACTTGGGACTCTCCTTCCATGTACCACTTAGATTCTAAGTAAAAACCTTGTTCTTGTTTCATTTTAACTTTCACCATGATGTCCCTAGGGGTTCTGATAATTCAATTTGCATTTCCCATATTGTCCTTCCAACTGTTCCTTCCAGATTTTCCTTCCTAGGTGCTTGAGGTGCTGGTTCGGATATTAGCAGCAAACTTTGAAAGACTGTAATTTGCACAATTCTTGGAATTCAACGACAATTTGTATTTCATTTTAAAGCTTAGAATGTGCTTGTTACAGCTAGGTAGGGTATACCTGTCTCATTTCAACTCTTCGACTTGAACATGCGATAACAGGAAAAAATATTAGAACATGGATTTCTCAAAATGTGTGAAAGCTGAAGAAAAGCGACTAGTTCAGGCTTCAAAAGAAACGTCTTTCCGAGTTTTAATTTTTCTGAAATTTTTTAGTAATCAGCTAAGCTCAAGATTTTGAGAAAAAGGTATATCTAGTCTGATTTTCGTCAATATTTTCAAGTTTGGATGCTTATTTCTCTTGAACAGAAAGACAAAACTCGAAATCATGAAAAATAGCCCTCGACAATTGTTCCAAAATGAATGTCTAAAGCCGTTTTCTAATTGGTTACATGAGTTGAGATAATCCGTGTTCAAAACAATCTGGTTGCGGTTTTCAAAATTTCACATTTTAGTTGCTGTGCGTAGGCACAGATGTCGCAGAGAGCTCTCTGTTGGGCATAACATGTGCTTTAGGACTACAAATATGGGCAACACTTGACCGATAGACCAGCGCTGTTGAAAATGTCGAAATCTTGCAACATTTGATTTTTCAAAAAATGGCCAGTTTCGGAGCTCGAAATTCAATTTTCGCTGTTATCTCTTAAACCGTAAGGAATCGAAGAATACTCTCAGGAGCAAAGTTGTAGGTCTTGGTGAGAGGATTCGAATGACTGTAAGTTCGTCTGTGTAGGGTGGCCGTAGTGCAAGTTATGGCGGATTAAAGCAAATTTCTCCAAAACTCAAATTTTCACGCCACGACTTTTCTAAAATCTTTTCTATGCTAAGCGATGTAATTGTAGCAAACTTGAATGAATTTCAGCGACAATTGCGCTTCGAAAGCCCACAAATACACGAATCCGAACCAGCATCTTCAAATCTACATACGTCTTGTACTGCTAAGCTGTTAAACAACTGAGTTGATAAATAGAGTTTATTTATTAAGATGTTAAGCAAACTTGTCACAATTTATTCCTTTCCTTTGTTAACAGACGTTACATTCACTTGCACGAAAACAGAACATATAAGTTGAAGCTAAGCATACAGTTTAAGTGCCCGTTTTGCAGACCTCAGTATTCAAAATTATTTTGATCGAATTGACGACAGAGTCACAATTTGTTCAGCTTGTGTTGCCCTCGAGCAAAACGCTAGCTTAATTAATTGCTCCTTAAATTCAGCATTAAGATGCACCAGCAGTGCTATGTTAAGTGGACTGCAAGCCGGCATTATCACGTTAAAGAGTTGAGAAGGATTTGTATTTGTTGGAAACACAGAAACGTTTACAAATCGTTGCAGTGCGAGAAGTGTTTTAGGCACCACCACAAACAGGAATGTTATGCAACCTATTCCTGAAAAATACTTGGTTATTTTCAAATGGCTTTGGTAATTTGCCACTGACTGAGATTGGTTTTTGTATCGTTTTGCCTTTAACATGGTTGCTATGTTGGCGGTAATAATACTAGAGAAGCCAACCCAACCACATAGACACTGATAACAAGTGAACCATACGGGAAAAACTCTGCCGAAAGCTCCAGACATGCGACATCCCAATCCCTTTATTTCGGACGAAAGTCCAAACGTGTAAGCCATGCTCAATCCTGTCAGATAACCCATAAATGTACCTAAAACTGCACCGGCTAAGACACCGAAAGCATAACGATTGGTCTGTTTCCAATACCAGTAGAAAGCAAATATTGCCAGACACCTATCGATACCAAAAAGCATAGTTATCGTTGGATTAATGAATTCAGCGATTGCAATCAGGTGAGGTCCGGGCATTAGTAGACATTGAGACAGTGTTCTTGTCACTTGCTCACGGTAGATTAATAGATCATGCAAGGCTTGCCAAGCCATAGCCTGACGGGCAACACTTTGCAAGATATCGAAACAGAAGAAACCTAAAATTACAAAAGAAAACCGCTCACCCTATTGAAACTCTGCTATGCTTTGGCTAATTCGCTCTCATCGGTGTGGAGATATACTAATGAAAATTAAAACAGTTGGCTCGCCTCGCACCCCGCCTACTCCTGAACCAAATCCATGCTTCATTTTTAGGGATCCATTTGAAGCTACTGAGTTTAACAGGTTTAACACAAGATGTCGCAAAATCACTAGCAATTTAATTCTTCTATCTAATATTTGAAAGATTCATAGTGTTGGAATTCAGAATTAAATACCAGGAAAATATTTTTTAAGACAATCCTTCTCTGCAAACATCATAGAGTCATTTGTTGCAAACTTGAACATGTGCACTAAAATTTACCTAGAAACAAATTTTCAAGTAAACACTTTAACCTATCTTGACTCGATCCCGACCCATGCCGGATGTTTACAAGTGACATCAGCTCAATTTTTAGTAGAGTTCGTGGGGAGCAGAAGAATCCGTGTCCGGTTGGAGATCCCTTCTTGCTGCGGTCGATGTTGTTGTACGATTATCCAGCATTTGACCAGCATGCCCAATGGATTCTGTTTCCCATGGAGCACCAGTTATACACGTGGAACTGGTGTCGACCTTCGTCATTCAATTAACAATGTAGCCACTAATTATCCCGACGTTGCCCCCGAGCGAAGGGGAGCCATCTGCAGATTGAGCTGATAAGTTCTTTAATCAAACGGCAATGCCTTAGATCAGCCTCAACTCGCTAAGACTGGTACTGGATTACCTGTAACTGTATCTGATTTCCGAAGATGGTTTAGATGTCAAGCTCAATCAATTAAGTGTGGGACAATGGTGAACTGTACGATTTCTCACAGAGAATAAGCAGGTCGAGCACCGATTTTTTCCTATAGTGACGGGCCTGCACAGCAAGAACTTACCTTTCTCTACAAACTGAGGCAGTCTTCATAATCTTAGCGTATAATCTTCAAAGCTTGCATAAATACTAGTACAAGCGTTGTACAAGAAGCGGAGAAGGCACTTATTTGACTGACTTACCTGCTAACAAAATCATCCCTTTATCGCTTCGGAGAGAACTGCTTTGTATTATAGCAGTTGCAAACATGCTGACTAGTGCAGCCACAGATGTCGTTACAATCTGAGATACGTATACTCCAAGCTCTAACGTGAGTGCCCAGTGCCATTGAGATATTGTATTTTCTTCTTGATTACTTTGATTGAACAAAGTCGCGCTTGTATTTAGCATATCTGTAAGCACAAAATTCTTCAGTCTGGCAATTTGAAAATTAAACTTTATGACTTTGTCAATCTTCAGCATAACTTTGAATCTATAGTCCCTAGAAATTCTTGTACTCTAACCAGCAATATATTTGTCTGACCACGTGACCGATATGTCTATACTAAGAAGCAACAACACAATGGTTTCAATAAATTTAAGTACCAAATGTGAAATACTTTTGTCAGCTGTGCAAAACTAGCTAACTCGTAAACTGGACAGCTGATGCCTTTTGGTTTATTCTCAATAAATAGCTGTTTCAGAGTTGTTATTAAATGATTTGAAATTAGTTCAGTCTGCCATAAACCGTAACCGTACGTAACCTAATTTTACTATAAAGGAGATATTTTTAGATTTTATCACTGTCTATCTCAGTTGCCTGCAAGTTCGGAGAAACAAGATCAACCTTTATTTTTGCTATTGTAGTATTTAGAAAGAAGATTTTGAAATAATAATAGATTTTGAAATCATATTACATTTTAAACTATCGTCACTGATCAAAAAGCTTCATGTTTTTTATCCCATGCTAAGTCTGAAAACATGTAGCAGCCTGCTGTATTTCTAGACTGTAAGCGTGCTTGCGTTTGAGTTGATAAAAATTAAACTCGAAATCCGAAGTACAGATTATGAAAGTTGGATCTACTGTTGGTTAATCTGGGCGTCTAATTAGAAATGTAGTTGATTAGCTTCTTAGAAATTAATAAAAGAGTGCGAAATTACACACATGTATATTCTTTCTCTTCTAGATTTCTCACATTTAACGGAATTCTGTCAATTACGAGTCCATACAAATTTGAAATCTTTTCATACCCGCTTCACATTCTCTCATAATTAAATCCCAACTTGCATCCCTATTGCTGCTCGCTTTGGTTAGAACATAAAACAGCAGAGCAGGAAACTAGGATAAAAATTGGTATCCAGTATCGCAAGGGATAAAAGAAATGCTATCATGTATCTGGTGTTTCAATGCGTCATCTACACGTCACAATGTCAATGTCACCGAAGACACAAAAGTATGTAGAAAGCCCTGATCAACTATACAAAACTAAATGTTCGTCAGAGACCCAAAACTTTATACATTTGTGAAATCCTCAAGATGCAGCTAACTTTTTCTTGAGAACGAGTCCATACTCTGAATTTGCAATACCGACACGGGGATTGTTTTTTGGAATTTTCGAATTTTCTGAAACATTCATGTCATGGCCTTCCTCCACGTGCTCCTCGCCCTGCTCCCGTTTTCCTCCTCTTCCTCATCCTCCTCCTGCTCCTCCTCCTCCTGCTCCTCCTCCTCCTCCTCCTCCTCCTCCTCCTTCTACTCCCTTTCCCTTATCCTCCTCTTTTCCAGCCAACCTTTGTAACACCATTTTTTATTTCTCGTATTTCATACTTACAGCAGTAGCCTGGCAGAATGACGAAGATCCCCTTATTTGCTGCCTCTACCGGATTAACATAATATCAGACAACATGTGAAAAGCTTAAATAATTCTAGGCTGGTGACTGAACTAATTGGGCAAGATTCGTGTAAATGTTTTGAATGCATAACTGGGTTTGTAAACGCAGGCTTTATTAGAAGGTGAAAGTTTCGGAGTAATTCACAACAGTTGGACTGTAACGAGAGGCATAAACAATCGCTTTTCTAAACAATTCATTAGCAATGGTGGGACTTTGACGGATAGTTGTGGCCAAGATAAGTTTAGTGGCAAGGGCAAATCCAGTGGCTACGCTGTATGTATGATCATGAAGGGAATTCTACGATATGATCATAATCATACATTAACATAGGGTCGGATCCTGGGAGGGGGGGGGCTTGTCCCTTGAACATTCTGAGGGGGCTTGTACCTTGAACCAAAATTTTCGAGGGGGCTTGTACCATAAGCATAAATTGACGCTAATAGCAATATAAACTTAAAATTTTTAAAGAAATTGAAGAAAATTGCCAATTTTTAGAACAAATTTCAAAATTTTGATCGATTTTTGGAAAAATAGGAAATTTCAGTAAAAGGAATCCTGCGGAGCCGGAAATGTTTTGGAATTTTGGTGCGAATACCTATTTTTTCAGCCATTTCTGCTTCCCCAATGCCCAATTTTTCCTTGCCCCTTGCCCCTGGCGGCGATAGGGATTGTACCCTGTCCGGGTTGGGGGGGTTTGGACTCCCCATACCCCCCCGCCCGTGTTAACCTTCATAATTGCAAGGTGTGAGAAAATACTATCACATTTGCTCGTAGGTTTAGCGAGACGACGAAACTATTTATATTAAAGCTACAAGTCAGAATATATTAATTCATCGTACCTTGCGTGGCTATCAAATTTTCTGACATTTACTAATTTTGATGTAAAATATTTGAACTTAGCGTAAAAATCTGTTTATTCTGCCTTCAGTGAGCTAAAAAATTTATTGAAAGCATGTTTATTTGAATGAGTACAAGTGGATGCAGGATAACTAAACAGAAAGCAACAACCACCATATATGTATGCGGGTATCAAATGCAAATTCATCCATTATTTTATATTAATGTATTGCTTGCCAGTTCACTTCACATTGAAAACAATGCCATTATCAATTAATATACTTACAGTAGTTACAGCTAACAGTGGACAGATAACAAAGGTTTTAAAGCATTAACGATTTAAGTCCTCCGTGTCGGGCTAAACCAGTAAAATGCTGTAGCCACATAAATAGCATGATTCCAAAAAATAGGCTGGTGTTGGAATTTTGCTAGATGCTCAGCAATGCGGAAACTTTTCTGGAAAGCTGCCAAGGGTCTTGGAATATAGCTTCTTTGAAGCCAATACGGAAAGTTGTTTGGAAAGCGACCGACTGCCACGAAACATGGTCATTTGTGAATCCTCGAAATGCCATTCAAACAATGTTGCTAAGCATTTTTCCACTGCGGCAAGATCGTAATTATGGCCGCTTAGCCAAAGTCAGAATCTTTTAATAGACGCACTGTTATGTTTCTACTACTACTACTTAAATTTAAGGTACATTCAACAAAACCTCTTATTGACAATCCATCCGAGCATGACATTGAACTTGGTCTTTGCTTGCACAGACTTGCGAGAAAGGCAAAAAGCATTAAGTCTCCATGGTAGATGTTGACTATAATTTTACGCGGGCACTTTTTGTACTTGTGTGAGTTCAAAAATCGTTTGCATTTTTTGGAAAATAAATAGAGAAAAACTAGAAAATAGAGAGTAGTAAAGATGAACAACTCTAGCTCTCAGCACGTTTATGGCTCATCTGCATTAAATAAAAAATTTTGCAGCAAACAATGGTTGTCATCATAAACTATATGTGCAAGAGATTGGGCGAATAGCTTCAATAATATGTTTGATAGAATTCACCTATAAATGATTTACAATATGTCTAATTTTTTCCTGTTCTTGTTTTATGCATCTGGAAAATGCTGGCTGAGCAATTAAAGAAAAAACTTTATGCGTCACCAGAATAAGGAATGAATGTCTTCGGTTTCGGAACTGCGGCATTACAGAAGCAACTTATGGCAGTATATGGAATAAGGCCGTTAGCTCAGAAGATTTCACCCAACAAATCTTAGCTAATTCTCAGACGTCCACTATTGCACTGAATGACAAATCGGATAATCGACTGCTTCAAATTCAACTTGCCAAGGCATGGTTACAGAGTCGGAATAAACTGAGAACATAGAATGACCAGCTTTCTATCATTGATCATCTAACCAAAGAAAATAATATTTCCCTACTAACTTTTGGTTGTATAGATTAAGTCACTAACTGAATTGCTAATTTTTAATAAATTGCTAATGAACTAACGCACTTTGTCTCACGTATTATGTGTTCAGAAGGCAGCTTGTGATTTCAGATATCTTTTAGACATGTTTAGTCTTGCATATAAATTATTTGATGCCTATTATTACTTTTGAATTTTTGGTTCAGTTGTGATTTCTAGCTAACTATATAGTAAGTCATCGTCCTGGATTTTGTACTCAGCACTATCAGAGCCGGGCTTCACTAATTTTTTGTTTACTTTTATCCATCGACTGACAGAAGGTTTTAATCCTTTTAACATTATTTGTTTTTCCTCAATTGTACGTTTTCGATGTCCGAATGAAATAAATTTCATTGCAGTCCGATAAATAGATAAGTAAATTAGATAGATAAATAGATAGATTAATAAAAAGTTTATTTCTAAAAAGCTTAGATTCGGTCATTTTCTGCCGTCGGATCCCTCCGATGAAATTGGCCCCTGAACCGGATCACCTTATGATTTTTTGCCAAACTCATGCTAATTGGCATCTTTTTAATGTAAAGGATACGGGATTAGGCTCATCCGCAAAAACTAACTAGCAATCCAGCATCTTCCTAGCTCAGCAGTTCTGAACAGGCTTATGATTGAACAGACTTATATTCTGAACAGACTTATGACTTGCGACACCTATAGTTTTTATTCTGATAGTTATTATTATGATTTGTGCAAGCGAACACAAGCTGTCAAGTCGGCACACAAATATTGTCAATGTGGATGTGACAGTAATAAAACAAAATTTAGCCATTTCAGTACCCTTTTGAAGAATTTTAGTTTTTAAGAGAACGAACCAAAGAAGTATTTGTTTTTGGGCCTTTTGACAGAGTAAGCGTTTTCAGCATTTGCCCGCGAAACATAGGATTGAGATACAACAAAAGAATTGTCGTGAGTGGTCCACAAGCTGTTGATGCCACATATGTCACTTTGCTTGGATTAGTCTTTGTCGGAAACAAATTTAAATCTAAATATCTTTGCACCACTAGTAATGTCTTAGGAATTACAACCAGCACAAATATGAGTACACCCACACTGAAGAAGTATTTAGTGATTTTCAGATGGGATTTGTAGTTCTCTGCAGATTGTGCTTGACTCAAACGTTTTGACTTTAACAGTGTTGTTATCATCGCAATCACATTGAATACAAATCCCAATACCCCGCATGAACACTGATAGGTAGTGAATCCCTTAGCGAATAGCTTCCCGAATGTTCCCGACAATCGACAGCCTAGCCCTACTACTTCTGTTGACAATCCTTCGATTAAAGCGAATATCCAGGCTACCGCATAACCCGAAATTGTCATTAAAGCTGCGCAGATTAGAATATATAAAGAATAACGACTGGATTGTTTCCAGTACCAGTAAAATGCCAACACTGCCAAGCAACGATCAATGCCTAAAACCATTATCATTGTTGGATTTGCAAAGTCAGCTATCGCTATCAGATGCCCTCCAGGAAACAGCAAACATTCTTTCAGCTGTCGCTTGACTGCCGAACCGTAAGTGACCAAATCATGTATAGCTTGCCATGCCATGGTATTTCGAGCTGCACCCAGCACAACGTCGGCGAGGAAAAGACCTAAATCAACGAATTACGCTTCTGCTGTTTATCACTAAATTTGCTTTCTGTCATGAGCTAAATAATAATATGTCCAATGTCCATAACTGGTTTGTAAACTAATTTTGCTAGGTACAAACAATAACGAAACATAAAATCATGTACTTTCGCAGTTTGGCGATATACGTGTAACAAACTTTAAAGTTTTAAAACTTTAAAGTTTTCTCCGAGCTCCCCCATGACACTAACAGCTTCCTTATGTATACAGATTACTATCTTATTTTATTCCTTTTCCAGAGCACAGGCGAATTATCGAAATATTGTCTGTTTCAAATATTCAACACTGTCCAAAAACATTTTCCGAGCTTGTTGAGCTGTCAACTCATTTCCAACAAACACAGCAAACACATATTTTACGCTTTTATATATTTTTAAATGATTTATGCTTACATTTCTTACTGTAAAATTTGAAGTTGTTTTACATTATTTCAGAAGTCGTCGTACAGTTTGATATCCGTAGCTTAAACAACAATTCTTAACGCAATCTTGTTCGTTGCATTCGAAAATTACATAATTTGACTCACCCGATAGGAGACTCATTCCTTTGTCATTTCGCATCGGTTTACTCGTCATCACTGCGGTAAATGCCAGTAATGAAGTAAGTGCTGTTAGAAGAGACGAAACAATCTGTGATGCATATATAGCAACTTCCACATGGCTAACGCTTAGCCCATTACCCATTGCTTCTGCTGTGGCATCATTATTGTTGTCATGAGAAAAACTGGCATTAAATGGGGCCATAAAGCGGTTTCTATTCTAAATTCTCTCTGCTTTGATAGATGGTATACTGCTGTAGTGAACAATTTAGATTCAATCTGGAAGGACACACGGCGGTAGCCTGAAAATAAAATTGACTAAAATATTCTCATAATGAGCTATGTATTTTCTAAAAATTGACCCAGTATGTTTACTCTTTCTTCAATAGAACCTTTCCTGCATAATTTGCAATTTGCAGTTTTGCATAATTACAAAACATCTAACATTTACACTGTGTCGGGTTGAGTCGCATGGCTCAAAGGTTTGAAAATCTAAAGGATCAAAGGTAACACTAAGTTGTTTTAGAGAGTCGATAATGGCTAATTCACCAAAGATGTGGACAATCTAACTGTGGAACACGAAGATGCATCAATTAATACTTGTGATTTTGGACAGCTTTGCACATCTTTTGTATATAGTGCTAACAACTCTTCCGCAAAGGATAACTAATTTTAAATTTCAAGCAATAAAATGGGTTATTGAAAATCGATACGTTATACTTGGAACTAAGGTCTTTATCCAAAAAGGTGGCATTCTTTGGGTACAAATGCAGCACCTTATACAGTCAAAATGCAACTTACAGCCTATGAGTACAACTGTATGAAGGGACAACAAAATAAAGGTGATGTACAAATTTGAAAATAATTATGTTAAGTGTACATGTATATAGAAGATATTACAGTAGTTAAAGATGAAAGGAAGTATGATGAAATGAAGAAACATTTGTCTGCACTGAAGGCTGAAAAAGTAAGTAATATTGACAAAGGCGCTATTTCTTTAAAGATTAAAACGGTCGGATTAAACGGATTAAAAACCAGCAGGATTAAAACTTTTAACCTATATTTCTTTATTGCAGGATTAAACGGATAAACAGATTAAAATTAACTCTTTTAATCCTGCTGTTTTAACTCGCAGATTAAACTAATTAATGTTAATCCGTTTAATCCTGCAATAAAGAAATAGAAGCTAAAACTTTAATAATGCAGGATTTTAATCCACGGGTTAAAACTAAACCAGGCGCTATTTTTTTATTTCTGGGATGAATTAACTGAAAGTTTTTTGGAACTGCGAATTAGCCTTTGTGCTGCTTAAAGCGCAAAACTTGCCCTATTGAGCTCAAATTTGGTGTGGGTGTGCTCGAGTCGCACTAAAGTGAATGGCAAGATGTCTTATTTTGAAAAGTACTGTTTTTTATTGTTTCTTCGATGTGCAAAAATGTCCAAAAGAACCAAAAAATTTGTCACCGATGTGAAAAAGTTTCTATGTCGAATTCCGTTTGCTATCTTGCTTTCTTATAAATTCGGTATAAGTTAATTTTGGAATTTTAGAAGAAAAGTAATTTTTCAAATTTTTTGCTTGCTTAAGGGGGTGGTTTCCTTTTATGCAAATTTGACCCTATAGGGTTCAATTCGTTATGAAAGTAGATGAAACTTTGCAAATTTGTTATTTCGGTGCTCTTTGGCATTCTGGAACCAGTCCCGCATTTTCGGTAAAAAGATAAGAAATTTTTGGTTTTTGCCATTATTCTCTCAGTATGTAGTAGATACACCGGATTGGTTGGTATGGCCAGAAAGAGGGCACCGAAATGAACATTTTCGCTTCTACAACCTTTCAGCTATCTCTAGTGGTTAAGTCACTATAAGCCAAAAACGATTTTGGGTGTCCATGTCCAAAATGCCCGTTTTCGACAAAATCAGTTTTTTTCAAAATTACTGCCAATTTTGGTTTATTTACTCTCAATAGATGCACAGTCTCGCTGCACATTTTATCAATGCTATTAGCTGCGTTTCGTTATTTTATGTTAGAGATTTGGCCGAAAATCCATTTTTGGTAAAACTGCTGTTAGGATCTTTTGCGTTCCCCCACAAGCTCTAACTTTTGATTCTTTTGACCAATAACTTTGAAATTTGGTGTGGGTGCGCACTGGAGGCTGGTGAATTTTAAAATTAAAAAATTTTAAAATTTTGTTTGGTAAAGGGGGACCAAGGGGAACCAAAAAGGTTTTTGAAAAAATTTTGCTGAAAACTTGCATGCAGTGGTTTTCTGGGACGCTGAGCACAAACCTGAAATCCGTTTTTCTATTCAGCTTTACGTTAGCTCAGTGTAAGCTTACATGTTAAGCTTACAACTTTAGCTTATACTGAGCTAACGAAAAGCTGAATCGAAAATCTTTTTTAATTTCTGAATTCACCAGCCTCCAGTATGCACCCACACCTAATTTCAAAGTTACTGGTCAAAAAAATCAAAAGTTAGGGCTTGGGGGGGAAAGCGCAAAAGATACCTGCTGTTATATATTTTGTTTCGAACATCGATTTTTCAAAAACCACGCATTGGAGTAGAGTGATTTTTGGCAAATTCGCATTATTGTGAAAGGGTATTTTTCTTAGTTTGAGCTAAGACGTTTCCAATTGCGAAAAAGCTCAATTCAAATTGCGAAATTTTGTGTTACTGCACATTTGGAGAATTTTATGGAGCATAAAGACCTGTTGGGCTAAATCCAGAAAATGTCCCTCGGCCCACATGTCCTCCATATCCTGGCACAAAAAGAACTTTTGGCCGATTCTACAGTTTTGAGAAATCGATGTTCGAAACGTTTTGTCTATATTTAACCTTTATTGCAGAAAAGTTCTGCAAATTTTGCTATTTTCGTAAGCTCGTGTGAATGTATTAATTATAAGCTTTAAAACGATGTATAAAGGTCTTTCAAACTACCAAAATTCCGAAAGTTATAATGTTTCAAAACAATCACCATAAAAGCGCTGCACAAAAGATACCACCACCTTAAGTATATTTAAGTTAAGACATTGGTTAGGTCGTTCAATACCTTTGATAACTGGGGGGACCTTTTTAATTGTTTTGAAATAGCTTTTCGATTTAAAGAGATTAGCTAAAATGTAGACGCGACCTGAATTTTGGCTACTCTTAACAACTTTGTCAAGCAACTACTTTAGCTAGAAAGCGCCAATTGGAGTAAATAAAAAGGAGTCCCGTGGTATTTGTGTTAAATGGCGACCCTTTCGCTTGAATGGTAGATGCTTCACAGTCGCAGAAAAAATTGGTCGCAATTAGGGAAAAACAATCTTCTTTTATCTGACAGCCTATGGGACAAGTGACTAAAAACGGGAAACGCTTCCGTTAATTTGCCTGTGTGATTGATGCCTTCAAACTGACACCTTTGCTTCTATTGTCCGGATTGCTTAATAAAAACTGTTATAAGATGCGCCTTTGCTAACAGTTTCAAAAACGGTTGGCAATTTTGAGAAAATAACTTTAACATTTTTAACAGATTCTATTATTTATGCGTCTTTCAAATAAAGTTTCATCGACCGCATGAAAAAGTCACAAAAATTTGTGACATTACGTGCTTCGTTAACGGAATGTCCGGACATTACGTTGATGATGCAATGTCACAGGCGGACATTTTTGTGACTTTACGTTAATGACCAACGTAAAGTCACAAAAATGTCCGGACACTACGTTGGTGTGATGTGGACATTTTTGTGACATTACGTTGGTTGGGTCGCTGTTCAACCGCCTCAAATTTGTGACTTCCGTTGACGACGCATGACATTACGTTGATTAGTTGTGACTTTGTGACTTTACGTTGACTTAGTCAGTTTATGAAATTTAGCGCTAAAATGAACGTTTCGAAGCGCGAAACACAGCAGTGTGCGTGTTCTGAGTATTCTAAACGAGTAGACACATAATTAATGATTTCTTCTTTCATTCACAATGAAGTACATGCTCATTGAACCTAGACGCAACCCTAAACAAACACAATCTGCTTTTGAACAACAGATCACTACGCTTACAGGAACAAATAGTGACCTAGGATCTGCTGAAGGACTAGTTTATATTGCGCATCTCAGTTAAAGATTAAGCTATCTGACTAATAATTTTTCTAAATAAGATTGTCCCTGGGCTGCGCGAAAAAACGATTATAGCAACGGAACAGGTGAAAGCTAGTCCGAGTTTTGCATGGATATCCTGGTAGTTTTAACCTTCTGCTTTTCTGCTACTACTCTAACCTTTATTGGTACACAATCTGCATTTCAACAAGAAATCACTACGCTGAAAGGGACGAACAAGCTGTTCTGAAGCTAATGAGGACTTGTCTTTAATTTAAATTTAGTCTCTCCTTTAAGCAATATCACTAAAATAATTAAACAAGATTGTCCTCCTGGGGTGGACCAAAAGCTTGCAGAATCGGCTTTTGATACTTTTGAACACCAAATCACACAGCTTGACAAATAAACTGTTCAATGATCTGCTGAAGGGCTTGCCTGTCATGACTATGGTTGATTATCTTCCTAATTTATCTAAATAAGATTGTCCCTGGGCCGCACCAAAAAAGTGTACAGTTGCGGAATAGAAGAAGGCAAATAAGGTAGTCCGAGTTTTGAATGGAAATCCAGTAAACCTTCTGATATTCTGCTGCTATTCTAAATTTTATTGATGCAGTCCACGGAATGACCTAGAGTTTATAAACGAAGACTGAGGCACGCAGCTCTACACAGTGATTTAAGCTTGCTAGATGCTCGGCACATTTTGGTAAAATCTCGGGGGAGGTACCGGTTAGCGTTGCTACTTACCACTTAATGTGCCCAGCATCTAGCAGGCTTAACTAATGGGAGAGCTGAGTGTCTCATTCTTCCTATTTATCACTCTTCCTATTTCAAACTCTTGGCATGCCTATACTTGCAAATAAAACAAACACAAGTTTTAATAATTACTCAAAATTATGCAAACAGGATTAGCAAAACAACATCAGTCACCAACCAGCAAGCTGTATGCAGTGTTGGTTTACAATAAATTAACCGAACATGGGAAAGAATCAAACTCTCGGTATGCCTATACTAGCAATTATACAAACACAATATTTAATCATACAAAATTATGCAAAAAGTATTATTAAGCAAACAACACCAACCAGCAAGCCGTATGCAGTGTTGATTTACAGTAAATAACCGAACATGGGAAATATTGCACACACACACACACACACACACACACACACACACACACACACACACACACACACACACACACACACACACACACACACACACACACACACACACACACACACACACACACACATATATATATTACACAAAATCTAATCTATTTAAATCTATGTTGAACCTCGAAGTAAAAATATTGACTATTTTTACGAATGAGAAAGTTTACTGAAATAAATCTATTAAGACACCCGAAGAAAAGTGAAAACCAAAGACTCGCTAAAAAAGTGACAATCTAAGGACACTCTAGGAAACGTGTAGATGCAAGAGCAACGTATGCTGAAGTTGAATTCGTGTACTTTCTATCGTATGGCTTAGGTTTACTACAGTGAGGCACCCCTGATTAGGTGCGCACACTGAAATAAATCTAAGACACCCGAAGAAAAGTGAAAACCAAAGACTCGCCAAAAAAGTTAAAATCTAAGGACACTCTAGGAAACGTGTAGATGCAGGAGCAACGTATGCTGAAGTTGAATTCGTGTACTTTCTATCGTATGACTTAGGTTTACTACAGTGAGGCACCCCTGATTAGGTGCGCACACCGAAATAAATCTAAGACACCCGAAGAAAAGTGAAAACCAAAGACTCGCTAAAAAAGTTTAAATCTAAGGACACTCTAGGAAGCGTGTAGATGCAGGAGCAACGTATGCTGAAGTTGAATTCGTGTACTTTCTATCGTATGGCTTAGGTTTACTACAGTGAGGCACCACTGATTAGGTGCGCACACTGAAATAAATCTAAGACACCCGAAGAAAAGTGAAAACCAAAGACTCGCCAAAAAAAGTTTAAATCTAAGGACACTCTAGGAAGCGTGTAGATGCAGGAGCAACGTATGCTGAAGTTGAATTCGTGTGCTTTCTATCGGTATGGCTAATGTTTACTACAGTGAGGCACCCCTGATTAGGTGCGCACACTGAAATAAATCTAAGACACCCGAAGAAAAGTGAAAACCAAAGACTCGCTAAAAAAGTTAAAATCTAAGGACACTCTAGGAAACGTGTAGATGCAGGAGCAACGTATGCTGAAGTTGAATTCATGTACTTTCTATCGGTATGGCTTAGGTTTACTACAGTGAGGCACCCCTGATTAGGTGCGCACACTGAAATAAATCTAAGACACCCAAAGAAAAGTGAAAACCAAAGACTCGCTAAAAAAGTTTAAATCTAAGGACACTCTAGGAAGCGTGTAGATGCAGGATCAACGTATGCTGAAGTTGAATTCGTGTACTTTCTATCGTATGGCTTAGGTTTACTACAGTGAGGCACCCCTGATTAGGTGCGCACACTGAAATAAATCTAAGACACCCGAAGAAAAGTGAAAACCAAAGACTCGCCAAAAAAGTTAAAATCTAAGGACACTCTAGGAAAAGTGTAGATGCAGGAGCAACGTATGCTGAAGTTGAATTCGTGTACATTCTATCGGTATGGCTTAGGTTTACTACAGTGAGGCACCCCTGATTAGGTGCGCACACTGAAATAATTCTAAGACACCCGAAGAAAAGTGAAAAGCAAAGACTCGCTAAAAAAGTTTAAATCTAAGGACACTCTAGGAAGCGTGTAGATGCAGGAGCAACGTGTGCTGAAGTTGAATTCGTGTTTTCTATCGGTATGGCTTAGGTTTACTACAGTGAGGCACCCCTGATTAGGTGCGCACACTGAAATAAATATAAGACACCCGAAGAAAAGTGAAAACCAAAGACTCGCTAAAAAGTTAAAATCTAAGGACACTCTATGAAACGTGTAGATGCAGGAGCAACGTATGCTGAAGTTGAATTCGTGTACTTTCTATCGGTATGGCTTAGGTTTACTACAGTGAGGCACCCCTGATTAGGTGCGCACACTGAAATAAATCTAAGACACCCGAAGAAAAGTGAAAACCAAAGACTCGCTAAAAAAGTTAAAATCTAAGGACACTCTAGGAAACGTGTAGATGCAGGAGCAACGTATGCTGAAGTTGAATTCGTGTACTTTCTATCGGTATGGCTTAGGTTTACTACAGTGAGGCACCCCTGATTAGGTGCGCACACTGAAATAAATCTAAGACACCCGAAGAAAAGTGAAAACCAAAGACTCGCTAAAAAAAGTTTAAATCTAAGGACACTCTAGGAAGCGTGTAGATGCAGGAGCAACGTATGCTGAAGTTGAATTCGTGTACTTTCTATCGGTATGGCTTAGGTTTACTACAGTGAGGCACCCCTGATTAGGTGCGCACACTGAAATAAATCTAAGACACCCGAAGAAAAGTGAAAAGCAAAGACTCGCTAAAAAAGTTAAAATCTAAGGACACTTTGTGAAACGTGTAGATGCAGGAGCAACGTATGCTGAAGTTGAATTCGTGTGTTTTCTATCGGTATGGCTTAGGTTTACTACAGTGAGGCACCCCTGATTAGGTGCGCACACTGAAATAAATCTAAGACACCCGAAGAAAAGTGAAAACCAAAGACTCGCTAAAAAAGTGACAATCTAAGGACACTCTAGGAAACGTGTAGGTGCAGGAGCAACGTATGCTGAAGTTGAATTCGTGTACTTTCTATCGGTATGGCTTAGGTTTACTACAGTGAGGCACCCCTGATTAGGTGCGCACACTGAATTACGTGGAGTTGGTCCATTCTTTTTGTATGTGCCCTACCCTTAACTATGCACAATACCTGAACCCTACCTAAGCACAATAGAAAGCAATAAAAACAAAACAACGACAACATTAAAATCTGTTTTCTTTTTCGCAACTTGACTTCATGGCTTCACGACAGAGAACCACCATGGAGACGACCTTGACATCAGGCTAAGCTGCGCTGATCCACAGCGAAGAATTCTGAAACAAAATCAAAAAGGTACCGCATGAAGATAGGTAGCAGGTACTGTAAAAATACCTAGAAAAATCGATAAATCAGTGGAGCGGATGCGGAACAAGCTTAGCAGCCGGGAACCTGCCGTGTGTTTTCATGGAATTCCTTGTTTGGGCAAACGTTGAAAATTTTATGAAACAAAGTTTCAACTTTTTCTCAGTATAAATTTTTGCCAATTTGTGGCCCTTCCTAGCCTGTATATGATGCCTAAAATTAGCATTCCACTTTCAGCGTCTACCCAGGAACTCTAAAATATGCTGGAAAACGCGGGACAGAAAATGAATAAGCTTTGAGCGAATTCTGGGAGGTCAAAAATGACCAAAAACTGGTTTTGGTCAATTTTGATCCAAACTTTACGACAAAACAAAGTTTCAACTTTTTCTCAGTTTAAATTTTAGCCAACGTCAGTGGCCCTTCATAGCCTATACATAAAGCCCAAAATTAGCACTCCACTTTCAGCGTCTACTCAGCAGTTCTATAAGTATGCTGGAAAACGCTGGACAGAAAATGAATAAGCTTTGAGCGAATTCTGTGAGGTCAAAAATGACCAAAAACTGATTTTGGTCAATTTTGATCGAAACTTCAAATATCCGGAAAAATCAAAATTCTGTCTAATTTTTTCCTGTGACGCAAGGCCTGGAATATTGGCGCGTGTTTTCATGCCTAAATCGCCTTGTTAGGGCAAAAGTTGAAAATTTTACGACAAAACAAAGTTTCAACTTTTTCTCAGTGTAAATTTTAGCCAAATTCAGTGGCCCTTCATAGCCTATCTATGAATCCAAAAATTAGCATTCCACTTTCAGCGTCTACCCAGCAGCTCTATAAGTATGCTGGAAAACGCTGGACAGAAAATGAATAAGTTTTGAAAGAATTCTGGGAGGACAAAAATGACCCAAGACCGAATCTTGGTCAATTTTGACCCTAAGCTTCAAAACGCAGAAAAATTAAAAATTGTGTCTAATTTTTT
Source organism: Trissonchulus latispiculum (assembly GCA_030248195.1). Taxonomy (NCBI): domain Eukaryota; kingdom Metazoa; phylum Nematoda; class Enoplea; order Enoplida; family Ironidae; genus Trissonchulus; species Trissonchulus latispiculum. The sequence goes on along the minus strand of JASAND010025975.1, from coordinate 1,317 downwards.
CCTGTGACGAAAGGTCGAAACTCTGGCGCGTGTGTCCATGCCTGAATCGCCTTGTTCTGGCAAAAATTGAAAATTTTATGACGAAACAAATTTTCAACTTTTTCTCAGTGTAAATTTTAGCCAACGTCAGTGGCCCTTCATAGCCTATACATAAAGCCCAAAATTAGCACTCCACTTTCAGCGTCTACTCAGCAGTTCTATAAGTATGCTGGAAATCGCTGGACAGAAAATGAATAAGCTTTGAGCGAATTCTGTGAGGTCAAAAATGACCAAAAACTGATTTTGGTCAATTTTGATCCAAACTTCAAATATCCCGAAAAATCAAAATTCTGTCTAATTTTTTCCCCGTGACGCAAGGTCTGGAATATGGCGCGTGTTTTCATGCCTAAATCGCCTTGTTAGGGCAAAAATTGTAAATTTTACGACAAAACAAAGTTTCAACTTTTTCTCAGTTTAAATTTTAGCCAACGTCAGTGGCCCTTCATAGCCTATACATAAAGCCCAAAATTAGCACTCCACTTTCAGCGTCTACTCAGCAGTTCTATAAGTATGCTGGAAAACGCTGGACAGAAAATGAATAAGCTTTGAGCGAATTCTGTGAGGACAAAAATGACCCAAGACCGAATCTTGGTCAATTTTGACCCTAAGCTTCAAAACGCAGAAAAATTAAAAATTGTGTCTAATTTTTTCCTGTGACGCAAGGTCTGGAATATGGCGCGTGTTTTCATGCCTAAATCGCCTTGTTAGGGCAAAAATTGTAAATTTTACGACAAAACAAAGTTTCAACTTTTTCTCAGTTTAAATTTTAGCCAACGTCAGTGGCCCTTCATAGCCTATACATAAAGCCCAAAATTAGCACTCCACTTTCAGCGTCTACCCAGCAGCTCTATAAGTATGCTGGAAAACGCTGGACAGAAAATGAATAAGTTTTGAAAGAATTCTGGGAGGACAAAAATGACCCAAGACCGAATCTTGGTCAATTTTGACCCTAAGCTTCAAAACGCAGAAAAATTAAAAATTGTGTCTAATTTTTTCCTGTGACGAAAGGTCGAAACTCTGGCGCGTGTGTCCATGCCTGAATCGCCTTGTTCTGGCAAAAATTGAAAATTTTATGACGAAACAAATTTTCAACTTTTTCTCAGTGTAAATTTTAGCCAACGTCAGTGGCCCTTCATAGCCTATACATAAAGCCCAAAATTAGCACTCCACTTTCAGCGTCTACTCAGCAGTTCTATAAGTATGCTGGAAATCGCTGGACAGAAAATGAATAAGCTTTGAGCGAATTCTGTGAGGTCAAAAATGACCAAAAACTGATTT